>RCUC01173288.1:0-61752 GCA_003697995.1 Taxidea taxus jeffersonii
TATAGGGTTTTTTCTTCTAAAAAAATTTTTGGGATACAGTTTTTTTTTAATAGATCAAAATATACCCTAAATCTAGCGCAGGGCTTTCTTCTAGTCTCCAGCCTGAGCAAATTCTCTCCAATGTCTTTTTCTTTCTTTTTCCAACCAACTTTTCTTATCAATTCCTTTTTTAGAATTTTTAAAAAATTTTCATCTTTATAGTCATATTCCATCCCTTCACTGTGTTTACCCTTATTTTTGTATATATATTTAAGTTTTTCTTTCTTTAAAATTTGAGGAGGTAGTTTCTTCTAAGAGACCAAAATACACCCAAAATTGAGTGGGTGGCTCTGTTCTATTCAGCAATCTAATATATATATATATATTTCTTAATTTTTAAAAATTTCTTTTACCCCCTTTTTCTCCCCCCGATTTGGGGTCTCTTCTGATTTGGTTAGCATACATATTTCTGGGGTCTTTGCCACCCTTTTAGTATTTTGTTCTCACCTTCATATTCTTATTTGGATAAAATGATAAGAATGGAAAAACTCACCACAAAAAAAAGAACAAGAGGCAGTACTGAAGGCTACAGACCTAATCAATACGGACCTTAATAATATGTCAGAGCTAGAGTTCAGAATGACGATTGTCAAGGAGCTAGCTGGCCTCAGAAAAGGCATGGAAGATATTAGAGAAACTCTATCTGGAGAAATAAAAGCCCTTTCTGGAGAAATAAAAGAACTAAAATCTAACCAAGCTAAAATAAAAAAAGCTATTAATGAGGAGCAATCAAAAATGGAGGCTCTTACTGCCAGGATAAATGAGGCAGAAAAGAGAATTAGTGATATAGAAGACCAAATGATGGGGAATAAAGAAGCTGAGCAAAAGAGAGACAAACAACCACTGGAACATGAAGGGAGAATTTGAGAGATAAGTGATACCATAAGACAAAACAATAATAGAATACTTGGGATTCCAGAAGGAAAAGAAAGAGAGAGGGCGGCAGAAGGTATATTGGAGCGAATTATAGTAGAGAACTTCCCTAATATGGCAAAGGGAATAAGCATCAAAATCCAGGAGGCACAGAGAACCCCTATCAAAATCAATAAAAAGAGGTCCACACCCCGTCATCTAGTACTAAAACTTACAAGTCTTAGTGACAAAGAGAAAATCCTGAAAGCAGCTCAGGACAAGAAGTCTGTAACATACAATGGTAAAAATATTAGATTGGCAGCAGACTTATCCACAGAGACCTGGCAGGCACGAAAGAACAGGCATGATATATTCAGAGCACTAAATGAGAAAAACATGCAGTCAAGAATACTATATCCAGCTTGGCTACCATTGAAAATAGAAGGAGACAAAAAGCTTCCAGGACAACCAAAAACTAAAAGAATTTGTAAACACCAAACCAGCCATACAGGAAATACTGAAAGGGGTCCTCTAAGCAAAGAAAGAACCTAAAAGTAGTAGACCAGAAAGGAACAGAGACAATATACAGTTACAGTCACCTTACAGGCAATATAATGGCACTAAATTATTATCTTTCACTAGTTACCCTGAATGTAAATGGGCTAAATGCCCCAATCAAAAGACACAGGGTATCAGAATGGATTTAAAAAAAAAACATCAATATGCTGTCTACAAGAAACTCATTTTGGACCAAAAGACACCGCCAGATATGAGGGGGTTGAAGACAACTTGCCATGCTAATGGACATCAAAAGAAAGCTGGGGTGGCATTCCTTATATCAGATAAATTAGGTTTTAAGCCAAAAAATATAATAACAGATGAGGAAGGACACTATATCATACTAAAAGGGTCTGTCCAACAAAAAGATCTAACAATTGTAAATATCTATGCCCCTAACATGGGAGCAGCCAACTATATAAATCAATTAATAACAAGATCAAAGAAACGTACCAACAATAATACAATAATAGTAGGGGACTTTAACACCCCCATCACTGAAATGGACAAATCATCCAAGCAAAAGATCAACAAGGAAATAAAGGCCTTAAATGACACACTGGACCAGATGGACACCACAGATATATTCAGAACATTCTATCCCAAAGCAACAGAATATACATTCTTCTCTAGTGCACATGGAACATTCTCCAGAATAGATCACATCCTGGGCCATAAAGCAGGTCTCAACTGGTACCAAAAGTTTGGGATCATTCCCTGCATATTTTTAGACCACATTGCTCTGAAGCTAGAACTCAATCACAAGAGGAAAGTTGGAAAGAACCCAAATACATGGAGACTAAAGAGCATTCTACTAAAGAATGAATGGGTCAACCATGAAATTAAAGAAGAGTTTCAAAAATTCATGGAATGAAATGATAATGAAAACACAATTGTTCAAAATCTGTGGGAAACAGGAAAGGCAGTCCTGAGAGGAAACTATATAGCGATACAAGCCTTTCTCAAGAAACAAGAAAGGTCTCAAATACACAACCTAACCCTAAAGGAGCTGGAGAAAGAACAGCAAAGAAAGCCTAAACCCAGCAGGAGAAGAGAAATAATAAAGATCAGAGCAGAAATCAATGAAATAGAAACCAAAAAAATAACAGAACAAATCAACGAAACTAGGAGCTGGTTCTTTGAAAGAATTAGTAAGATTGATAAACCCCTGGCCAGACTTATCAAAAAGAAAAGAGAAAGTCCTCAAATAAATCAAATCATGAATGAAAGAGGAGAGATCATAACCAACACCAAAGAAATACAAACAACTATAAGAACATATTATGAGCAACTATACACCAGCAAATTTGACAATCTGGAATAAATGGATGCATTCCTAGAGACTTATAAACTTCCACAACTGAACCAGGAAGAAACAGAAAATATGAACAGACCCATAACCAGTAAGGAGATTGAAGCAGTCATCAAAAATCTCCCAACAAACAAGAGCCCAGGGCCAGACAGCTTCCCAGGGGAATTCTATCAAACATTTAAAGAAGAATTAATACCTATTCTCCTGAAACTGTTCTAAAAAATAGAAATGGAAGGAAAACTTCCAAACTCATTTTATGAGCCAGCATTACCTTGATCCCAAACCCAAACAAGGATCCCATCAAAAAAGAGAATCACAGGGCGCCTGGGTGGCTCAGTTGGTTGAGCAACTGCCTTTGGCTCGGGTCATGATCCTGGAGTCCTAGGATCAAGTCCCACATCAGGCTCCCAGCTCCATGGGGAGTCTGCTTCTCCCTCTGACCTCCCCTCTCCTGCTGTCTCACTCTGTCTCTCTCTCAAATAAATAAGTAAAATCTTTAAGAGAGAGAGAGAGAGAATTACAGACCAATGTCCCTGATGAACACAGACGCAAAAATTCTCACCAAAACACTAGCCAATAGGATCCAACAGTACATTAAAAGGATTATTCACCACGACCAAGTGGGATTTATCCCAGGGCTGCAAGGTTGGTTAAACATCTGCAAATCAATCCATGTGATATAATACATTAATAAAAGAAAGAACAAGAACGATATGATACTCTCAATAGATGCTGAAAAAGCATTTGACAAAGTACAGCATCCATTCTTGATCAAAACTCTTTAAAGTGTAGGGATAGAGGGCACATACCTCAATATTATCAAAGCCATCTATGAAAAACCCACAGTGAATATCATTCACAATGGAGAAAAACTGAGAGCTTTTCCACTAAGGCCAGGAACATGGCAGGGATGTCCATTATCACCACTGCTATTCAACATAGTACTAGAACACCTAGCCTCAGCAATCGGACAACAAAAAGAAATTAAAGACATCCAAATCGGCAAAGAAGTCATCAAACTATCACTCTTTGAAGATAATATGATACTTTATTTGAAAAACCCAAAAAAGACTCCACTCCAAAACTGCTAGAATTTGTAAAGGAATTCAGTAAAGTGTCAGGATATAAAATCAATGCACAGAAATCAGTTGCATTTTACACACCAACAACAAGACAGAAGAAAGAGAAACTAAGGTGTCAATCCCATTTACAATTGCACCGAAAACCATAAGATACCTAGGAATAAACCTAACCAAAGAGGTAAAGAATCTGTACCCAGAAAACTATAAATAACAAATGAAAGAAATTGAGGAAGACACAAACAAATGGAAAAACATTCCATACTCATAGACTGGAAGAATAAATGTTGTGAAAATGTCATGCTATCTAAAGCCATCTACAAGTTTAATGCAATCCCTATCAAAATTCCATGCTTTTTTTTTTTCAAAGAAATGGAACAAATAATCCTAAAATTTATATGGAACCAGAAAAGACCCCGAATAGCCAGAGGAATGTTGAAAAAGAAAGCCAAAGTTGGTGGCATCACAACTCCAGACTTCAAGCTCTATTCCAAAGCTGTCATCATCAAGACAGTATGGTAATGGCACAAAGACAGATGTATAGATCAATGGAATAGAATAGAGAGCCCAGAAACAGACCCTCAACTCCACAGTCAACTAATCTTTGACAAAGCAGGAAAGAATGTCCAATGGAAAGACAGTCTCTTCAACAAATGGTGTTGGGAAAATTGGACAGCCAAATGCAGAAGAATGAAATTAGACCATTCCCTTACACCACACACAAAAATAGACTCAAAATGGATGAAGGACCTCAGTGTGAGAAAGGAATCCATCAAAATCCTTGTGGAAACCAGAGGCAGCAACCTCTCTGACCTCAGCCACAATAATTTCTTCCTAGGAACATCGCCAAAGGCAAGGGAAGCAAGGGTAAAAATGAATTATTGGGACTTCATCAAGATCAAAAGCTTTTGCACAGCAAAGGAAACAGTCAACAAAACCAAAGGACAACTGACAGAATGGGAGAAGATATTTACAAATGACATATCAGATAAAGGGCTAGTATCCAAAATCTATAAAGAGCTTATCAAACTCAATACCCAAAGAACAAATAATCCAATCAAGGAATGAGCAGAGGACATGAACAGATATTTCTGCAAAGAAGACATCCAGATGGCCAAGAGACACATGAAAAAGTGCTCCACATCACTGGGCATCAGGGAAATACAAATCAAAACCAAAATGAAGATACCACCTCACAGCAGTCAGAATGGCTAAAATTAACAAGTCAGGAAACGACAGATGCTGGTGAGGAGGTGGAGAAAGGGGAACCCTCCTACACTGTTGGTGGGAATGAAAGCTGGTGCAGCCACTCTGGAAAATAGCATGGAGGTTTCTCAAAAAGTTGAAAATAGAGCAACCCTACGACCCACCAATTGCACTACTGGGTATTTACCCTAAAGATACAAATGTAGTGATCCGAAGGGGCACGTGCACCCGAATGTTTATAGCAGCAATGTCCACGATAGCCAAACTATGGAAAGAACCTAGATGTCCATCAACAGATGAATGGATGAGGAAGATGTGGTAAATATATACAATGGAATACTATGCAGCCATCAAAAGAAATGAAATCTTGCCATTTGCGACAACGTGGATGGAACTAGAGCGTATTATGCTGAGCAAAATAAGTCAATCAGAGAAAGACAATTTATATGATCTCCCTGATATGAGGAATTTGAGAGGCAAAGTGGGGGGGTTTGGGGATAGGGAAGGGAAAAATGAAACAAGATAGAATGGGGAGGGAGACAAACCATAAGAGATTCTTAATCTCACAAAACAAACTGAGGGTTGCTGGGGTGAGTGGGATAGGGAGAAGGTGGTTGGGTTATGGACATTGGGGAGAGTATGTGCTATGGTGAGTGCTGTGAATTGTGTAAGCCTGATGATTCACAGACCTGTACCCCTGAGATTATTAATACATTATATGTTAAAAAAAAAAAAAAAGAAAGTAAAAGAAATTTGCCCAGAACCACAGGGAATGCTTTAAGGAAGCCAGAACCCGTCCCTTCTAATGAGGACCCCTGTACCTAACTTAAAAGACCAATTATCAGTATCCAATGGAGAAGGTCTAAGTATTGTTCACAAACCTGATTTAGGTTTCTTATATTGGCAAGACCTTAGTTACACCTATAACTGTTTTTAGGAACAAAAAGATTATATTATAACCATCTGATTTTGGAATTAGGAACCATGAGCCTCCATTAGCACAAACCTGTGGGTTGCATTTGTTAAAAGGGCTCCTCCTCCCAGCCCAGCCCCAAATTCCCCCTATCATAGTTCTGTCATCCTTATTTAAGAACAGGACAATTCACATAGGATACAATCCTTGGGAGGTGAAAGACCTGTACTCTGAAAACTGTAAAACACTGATGAAAGAAACTGAAGGTGACACGAACAAGCAGAAAGATATTCCATGCTCATGGATCGGAAGAACCAGTATTGTTCTAATGGCCATACCCCCGAAAGCAACGTACAGGTTTAATGCAGACCCTATCGAAGTACTGACATTTGTCAGAGAACTAAAACAAACAATCCTAAAATTTACATGGAACCAAAGAAGACCCAGAATAGCCAAAACAGTCTTGAAAAAGAAAAACAAAGTGGAGGCCTCACAATTCCAGGTTTCAAGTCATATTATAAAGTTTCAGTAATCAAATCAGTACGGTACTGGCACAAAAACAGACACATAGATCAAGGGAACAGAAGAGACAATCCAGAAATACACCCATGTTTATATGGTCAATTCATTTTCAACAAAGGAGGCAAGAATATGCAATGGGAAGAGGTCTCTGTGCCAAATAGTGTTGGGAAAACTGGACAGCTATATGTGAAAGAATGAGACTGGACTGTTGGCTTACATCACACAAATATATTCAAAATGGATTAAGGACCCATATGTGAGACTTAAAACTATAAAAATCCTAGACGACAGCACAGGCAGTAATTTCTATAACATTGGCCATAGCAAGTTTTTTTTTCCAAATAACTAAATTAAATATAATAACTAATTTCCAAATAACTAAATAACTATTTCCAAATAAATTTTTAAAAAAGCAAGTTTTTTTTTTCCCCTTTCTCCGGAGGCAGGGGAAACAAAAGCAAAAATAAATTCTTGAGACTTCGTCAAAATAAAAAGCTTCTGCACAGCAGAGGAAACAAAAAAACTAAAAGACAACCTACGGAATGGGAGAAGAAACTTACAAATGATGTATCTGATAAAGGATTAATATCCAAATTATGTAAAGAACTTATACTACTCAACACCCAAAAAACAAATAATCCGATTAAAAATGGGAAGAAGACATGAACAGACATTTCTCCAAAGACATACCGATGGCCAAGGCACACATGAAAAGATGTTCAGCATCACTGATCCCCTGGGAAACAAATCAAAACAATGAGATATCACTTCACATCTGTCAAAATGGCTAAAATCAGGACGCAAGAAACAAGAGGTGTTGGCGAAGGTGTAGGGACAAAGGTGCCCTCCTGCACTGCTGGTGGGAATGGAAACTGGTGCGGCCACAGTAGCCTCCCTGAGAACTCAGGCAGCTCGGCACTTGAATGCTTGAGGTAGACCAGGTGACCACAAAGGTTCTACGGGCAAGTCAAGGTAAAGGGTCTGGCAGAGGAGGGGATCTGGGGGAAGAGGGCTCCTAACTATTCTCACTGGGTTTTTTTTTAGTAAACGAAGACCCTCCTTTTTCTGCTGGTTTCCTTTTCTTCATATAGTCATTCCACAAATACATCCTGGGTGCCACCCCCAAGCTAGGTCTTATGCAGTACCTAAGGGCAATCTAGTCACAGAATCTGTGCCAGGTTCAGAGGGACTGAGCACCTGGCTCATTAGGCAGGCAAGTACCCTTCCCCTCTCCCACCCTCTGGCCCTGCACTCAACCCTCCCAGAGCCGTCGGCAGGTTGAAGAGGACAACCTGCCCATAACGAGGGTGGGGAGGGCGAGAAGTGTGCCTTGGTGAAGGACCTACGTCCACATCAGCAACAAAGCCACTGCTCCCCTCACTGAAACTGCCCACACACCCGGTCTGGGCTGGATGCACCGAAGGAGGAAGGGAGTGACCCATGAAACTGGCCCTTCAGTGTCCAGACACGGGCCCCGCGCCAGAGGTCAGGGAGAGCCACAGCCCCAGCAGGCCAGCAGCGTCCTCTCTTCGGAGGGAGGCATTCGTGCCCTCTCCCCTGTACTAATGTCTCCTTGCACAGGCCCCTCCCACCACGTCTACGCTTCCCTGGAGGCTCCTGCCCGGGCAGCCGTCAGCCCTCCTCGCGGTGCTGTGGGGGAGGCCTCCGGGCATCCTACGGGGGTCTCTCTGGCACTGTCCTGCCGCACACCCCCTCTCGTGGGCCTGCCGAGTTC
Source organism: Taxidea taxus jeffersonii (assembly GCA_003697995.1). NCBI lineage: Eukaryota > Metazoa > Chordata > Mammalia > Carnivora > Mustelidae > Taxidea > Taxidea taxus. The sequence continues at coordinate 8,217 of RCUC01173288.1, forward strand.
CTGGTCAGCGCGTTTGGTGGGGCACTGCCGGGGACCTCCTGGGCTTTTTCCACGGAGCCTCTCACAGGACAAACTGCACCTGTCAGGCTGGGACTTCCCACCCGTGTGCGGTGTCCCCGACGACGAGGCGGCCACGGCGCAGCCAAGACAGGCTCTGAGGTTGTCCGCCAGCGTCAGCGCTCGGCCGGTCGGCTGTCACCTTGCATCAGCAGCAGGTCTTCCTCAGTGATGGCAAAACCCAATGCCCACTGCTGTGGGTGAGCTACGTGAAGAACAAGGTTCCCTCTCAAACCGGTGCGGCCAAAAGCAGTCCCGACGGGCAGGATGCGGAGGCACCTTTAATCCAGCGACAGGGGCCCGGCCGCGCAGGAAGCTGCCCCGACAGAGCCGCCGAAAACAAGGAAGTCCCTAATGTCACACCCGGAATCGTCCATTACCAACTTCCTTTTCTGGCCAACATGGTCCCACTGTTACCTTGAAGGCCTGTGACACACGCTGCTGGCCCCTTTCTCTTGTGAAGACACTAAGAGACCAAAAGCACGGCTTCACACTCCCAGGTCCCATGAAGCAACGAGGAAGGGCTCTGCGGCAGAGGCAGCCAGTGACCCACCTGCAGCAGCGAAGGTCCCCCCCTGCAACGCCCCAGAAAAAGCCAGGGAGGACTCGCAGCTGCCTTCCTAGGGGCTGGCTTTAGGGGTACACTGAGCCCACAGTGTCTGGAAATATCCCATCTCGGTGACACAGGTTCCCCAGCAAACATTTTACAGAGGCTTTAAAAAGAAAAAGAGAGAGAGAGAGAGACAGACCTGGAATTGTCATACTGAAAATGCACGTAGCGAAAACTGTCCAAAATCAGAGTGGTCTATCAGAAATGCTGTCAGAGGCCAACTGTGACAGCTCAGGCAAATCGATGAAATGTATCTGGAGGCACTTGGGACACAAAGACGTTCCAAGGATCCACTGGAGCTCGTGTCCTTGTGAGGCCGCAGATCCTTGCTCCGGAGCGGTACCGGGGGTGCGGAGCCTGGCGGTGCGGGTCCATGAGGACACTGCGGGGACAGAGGGAGCCTGCAGAGAGTCTAGGCCCACCTACCTTCTCACACAGACACTCCTGCTGCCAGCGACCCCTTGTTTCATTATTTATGGCCTGCAATTCACTCCACTTGGCTTGTGATTGGAAGTACCGTCTGTCCCTGTGTTCTACCGAGCCGGGCTTCTCCTAAACAATAAACACCCAGCACAGCAGCAGAGCAGGGAGGCTGAGCTCTGCCACTTGAAAAAGGAGAACAGGGGCGCCTGGGTGGCTCAGTGGGTTAAGCCTCTGCCTTCGGCTCAGGTCATGATCTCAGGGTCCTGGGATCGAGCCCCGCATCGGGCTCTCTGCTCGGCGGGGGGCCTGCTTCCCTCTCTCTCTCTGCCTGCTGCTCTGCCTACTTGTGATTTCTCTCTCTGTCAAATAAATAAATAAAAATAAAAAAATTTAAAAAAAAAGAAAAAGGAGAACAGATACCAGGCAACTGTGGCTCGGCTGCTGAGCCCAGTCTGACCTAGACCAAGCCCCCACCCCTCACTTCTCCTGGGACTCAACCGTGAGTCCTTCTGGCCTACAACAATCCCCCCATCGCCAGCACCTGGTTGATACCTGGGCTGCGAAGGAGGCTTCTGGCCCCGCCAGGGGATTCGGAGCTCCACCCAGGATTTCTAGAACTGAAACAACGGTCAGGTATGACCTCTGTCTGAGCACAGGAGCTGGGGGGCAGGGCTGAGCATGACAAGTGGCCATACTGTCTGCCTGCCACGAGGATGACGGGACAAGGCAAGAAGGAATGCAGGTGACACACTCAGGGGCAGAAAGACAACATTCAATCCCCAGATGCCCATCTAAATACTGCCTTGCATCTGCTTCAACAATCCTTCCAGTAAATCCATGTCGTACCTAAGCTACTCTGAGCCTGTGTCCTGATCCTTGTAACCAAGAGTCTTAAGTGGCACCAAAGATTCGAAGGAGAAGACACCTGTTAGCTCCGCAATCTCTTCCCTAAACCAGCAGCAGCCGGGTCCTGGGTATGTGCCCACGGTTGAAGCAGAAGGAGAGACAACGTCTCAGTTAGGCCCTCCATCCCCAAGGCTCAGCAACCTTAGAATCCTGACACCCAGGTTCTTAAAAAACCAAGTACTCGATTACCAAATGACTCAGCTACCCTTCAGGCACCGACCCCACTACACAAATGACCATATCAGCGTGATCATTATATCCCCGAGGCTGGCCGGGACCCAGATATCCCTCGCAGGTTACAAGTGTGTTACAGCCACGCTATGCAAGAGTGCTTAGCAATCAAAGAAAAATCTAACAATACATCCAACAACCCGGATGGCTCTCAAGGGAATCAGGCCGAATGAGAAAGTGTCCACTCTCAAAGGGTATGCACTGTATGGCCCCCTCTACAGAACACCCTTAGGTGGAAAACGGAGGGAGGAGGACGAGACTGGAGTTTGCCAGGCAGAGGGCAAGGAGGAGGGGCATGGCTGCAGCTCTCCCAAGAGGGCCAGAAAGGTCCTATGGTAGAAGCGTTCACGTCTTGACTGTGTGCTGGCCCCGTGCACCTGTACGTGGGATGGAACTGCAGAGAACTAGGTACACACGCAGACACACAAACCGATGAGCTCAGGCAAAACTGGCGAAGTCCCAACGAAGCCCATGAACTGCATCAACGCCAGTTTCTTGGTTGTGACACAGCCTCATCCTGTAAGATGTTACCAACGGGAGAACTCAGGCGAAGGTACATGCATCTCTTTGCAGTATTTCTTAATGCTGCAGGGAGATCTGTAATTATCGGAGAGTAACAAGCTAAAGAAATGCAGTAAAAAATCTTTCTACTCTGGAGTACTCTGACCCTCATCGTGTGTATCACAGAAAAGGGGTTTGATCACACTCTCTAAATAAACACGCTATGAAAACCACAGGAAATGCCAAAAAAAGTAAGTCCTATCTGAAGTACCATCATTCAAATCCAATTAATCTACATATTTTTCACATGTGATCTCTGGCATTAATTTAAAAAATCCAGGCATGTAAGAAATCAAGATGCAATGAAGACCAAGACCCCTTTCCCCACAAAAAAAGACGATAGAAACAGACCCGCCAACAGTTTTTAAGTGATTAAGAGAATGGATGAATAATTTTGTTTTTTCGGTAGCAAAAATAACCAAATGGAAATTCCGTAACAGAAATTTGGGACATTATACATAGGTTTACCAGCATAATACAAGGCAGAAATGAAAGTAACCTAAAAATGTCTCATTAGTATATCTGATACACATAATTATAAAACACAATAAACGGGCAACCAATAAAAAAATAAAATGAAATTATCCTAAATAGTATCAAAGTCATCAAATTGATGACTTTAGCCACATAGGGTAATCATCACTTCAAGTGTGTGCAAAACAAAATATTCGACTGTTTATTTCTTGTGGGACACATCCCCCCCAAAAAAGTAATCCCATTGTTAGCAATAATACTGGTATTTCTATTCTGAAACTATTTTATAAACTTATATGTGTATGTGATAAATAAATGTTATATGCTATGATTCTATATGATATACTATGTGTTATAAATTATGTATTATTCACACATACACCTATAAATAGACATGATATGGACAAAGGAAAAAGTAATTTCGCTAACGTAATTAGGAACAAAGATTTTCAGTGGAAGAAAAAGAAATGCACAAATAAAAACTCAAAAAGGAAAGCAGGAACTCCATAATCCTAAAATGGAACTGGAAGTATCAGTCGGAATTCATGGAGTGGCTTTTTCTATTGGAAATGTATTTCCCAGTCCTGCCTACTGAAAGGCTTGGAGGCAATGAGAAACGCAGTCGCACTGAGTACCCTTGTGTCCCATCTCCTGATCTCGAAACACCACGTCCCAGGAAAAGCACCTACTACAGTCCGCTGGCTGATTCCAGATACGGGGCAGGCAACGTACCATATCAGCCAGGGAATTCGACCATATCAGAGAGCCAGGCCAGGATCTAGGAGCATAAGTACAAGCTTAGTCATGGTTGGTGATGTTACAGTTGAGTGACAGGCCATAACGGGGCGTCCCTATACTACTCTAAGTTTGCATACGTGCCAAAGCTTCCATAATAAAAAGTTAAAAACGAACAAGCAAACACACTGGGATGAAAACCCCACTGGAGGAAGAGACACGTGCCCTCCCGAGCAGTGACAAGACTCAACAGAAACAATGAAAGCCAAACGACCGCAGAATCATCTTCAGGTCGCTGAAAAAATGGAACAGGCAGTCGAACATTCTTTACCTAGAATCATCTTCAAAAACAAAGTCAAACCGAAGACATGTTTAGACAAATAATTGAGGAATGCAAAATCAGCAGATTCAAGTGTTCTCTGAGCAAGGGAAACAAAGTTCTAGAGGGGAAGTAAGGGGCATGTGAAGGGACCATCGAATTACCACGGAAAGGGAGTCAGGTGGAGGTCTACACTAGAAGTTATCTGAAAGGAAGGCAGGAAAAGGAGAACTAGAGAAAGGCAGGTGGACAGCCGAGTCTAGGGAGGCGCGCTGGGGTCTGAGTGGACTGGGAAGCCCGCCAGAAAAGGCACATGCCAGGATACCACACAATGATGACCAGCAGAGGACACCCGCCCTGCCACGTGACAGATGACGTGCGAGGGAAGGGCTGCCCCGAGGCTCCCCGGAGCCCAAGCCCATCAAATCAGCTCAATCATCAGCTCAGACAGCTCCACTGAGGCCAGAGGAAGGACTTTCGGGTAACCTCTGGCTACACAGCCACGATTTGCCCAGGCTGAAAAGCACTGTGGTGGGGCTGCAAAACCGTGTTGAAGAGCATCCTCAGAGGTCCACACCCTCCAGCCTGTCCCAGCAGCAGTTTATAAAGACGAAGATCCCTAGGACAGCTTGACCTTGTGGTCTAACTGTACCTTCACCAAGTGAGCGTGCCTACCTCACTCCCAGAGCCCAGCCCCCTGCAGATGGGACAGATGGCATGTGCGGTTCTCCCCACGGAGTCCCTGTCTGACCGCCACACTGACAGGGCGCAGGGTGGGGAACCCCCACCGTCAAAGCCAGTAAAGAGGAAACGAATAAACCAGAAAGTTCTACGTAAAATGGTCAGCAAGGTCATTAGTGAGTGACGAGCCATTTTACTTTGTATATTCCAACACTTTCCATGATAAACATGGATCTCCTTGACAAAATAAACAAAATACACGAACCAGGAAATTCAGTGCCATAAAATGTGCCTGTTTGACACTCGGCTCGAATACAAATCCAATCAGAACTTGAAAATAGTTATTTTTGAGAGGAGATTAGACAATATCATTTTATTTTACTTTACCTTATTTTAGACAATGTGACTTTAAATCTCATTTGGTAGAACAATAGTTAAGAATAATAAAGAAGAAACAGAGAAAGAAGGGTAAGAGAGCTTCTAGAGATGCCGGATATTAAAACATGCCTTCTTTACAGTAATAATCAAAATAATGTGGTCTTGAGCCAAGAATGAAAGATGGTATCGCTGAATCAACAGATCGCCCAGAAATGACCGATAATGTTACCTAAAAAATTTAACTGAGGGCGCCTGAGTGGTTAAGCCATTGCCTTCGGCTCAGGTCATGATCTCAGAGTCCTGGGATCGAGTCCCGTATTGGGCTTCCCCTGCTCTGCAAGAAGCCTGCTTCGCCCCCTGCTTGTGCTCGCTCCCTCTCTCTCTCTCTCTGCCAAATAAATAAATAAAATCTTAAAAAAATTAATTGAAAGATCATTTTTAATCTATAGAAGATTATTTAATAAATGGTGTGGTAGTAACTATTTGCAACTTCAAAATCAATTCATATACATTTAGCACAAATTCCAGATTAAACTAAAAATGTAAATATAAAATAATAAACCCTAGAATTGAATATCCAAATTTGCGGACAGAGGGTGCAAAGTAGAGAAATGATGAAGATACAGATGGAAAGATGTGAAAAGTTAGTATCTGTATGTACAGTCACATAAACATACTAAGCATTAACATATATCTATATACATATATAATATATATATATACACATACATAAAACCAGATGAGATGGCAAACAACATAGAATAAAGCATTTGTGAAAAGTTAAATGGGTTCATATGAGCACAGTCTAAAAATGCTAATAAAATTCTTACATAAAAAACACTGAAACCAATACACAAATATGCAAAAGATGAACAGTTCATAGAGCAGAAATTACAGTCAGAAAATAGAAATTATATTATCCTGCAAAAAAGGGAAAAATATACTTCTAAACAAAATAAGGCAACTGTTTACCTGCTAAAATTAACAAAACTTTCATTTTGAAGGTAATACTGAATTCTGGCAAGGGCACAATAAAATTGGTAAAAATCCTCTTGGAAAGCAACTTGACAATATGCATCAGGCCCCAGTAATCCCATTTCTGGGAATGCATCCTAGGAAATAATCCAAAATACAGAAACCATATGCATGGAGACACTCAACACAATATTCTCTGTAACAGATACAACTTGAGAGCAGCCTGAAAGTACGCAACATGAGAGAATGTGCTGGCAAATCACTGGCCTGATTTGCATGCAGCCAGTAAGAAAGTTGCTGACGACGGGTCTGTGGTGAGATGGGAAATCCTTGTGATAGACTGGTGCGTAACAAAATGCAGGGCACAGATGATATTTATACTACGACTGCAAGAGAGTAAAATAAACATGCATAAAGATCCGCAGGAATCCAAACCGGGAGGAGCTGCGGTGGTCACGGGAGTCTCACTCCTTTCCAGGTGGGAAGAGGCCGTTTTTTTTCCTTCGGTAATTGAACGGATACAATGATGGGAGAGGAACACTCTTCCGTGCTCCTTGCCCTAGGAGATTGCCCTGGGAGACAGCGTGACTTCTGGAGCCTTCTGTGAACTCCATGCTGAGAAATCAGGTCAAGGCTGCACAGCGGGGCTCAGCGCATGCTAAGGGCTTTGTCCTCATCTCGCGCCAGCTTGCTTGGCTACGAAGACGACTTCCCTCCCTCGCCTGCCCTGGTACTCGCAGCGATTACTGCCTGTGGCCCAGGAGCCCAGCAGTCCCTGCAGCTGGCGGGGGCAAACTGCCGAGTCATGACCCTGTGCAGCCAGGCTCCAGGAGCACAGCTCCGCAACTGGCCTTCAAGGTCCACTTCTACAGCCAAGTAGAGGGCACCACGGGCCAATGCAGACCCAGCGACACTCGGTCCCCTCAGACCCCCACAAGGCCCTGCTCACTCACTACACTTGGAGCTCATGGGCCACATCGTCCTTGTTTGGAGAACTCCGCTCGTGTATCTCATCTCATGTGGCAGGAGGAAAGAAAACAGAGAAGTCGCAGACCACCCATGGGCTGCATAAGTTTGCCCCTTCACAGGGATACAGTATCCCTCTGCAGAGACCGCCTTTCCTTGCTGTTTCTTTTATAAAATTCCGCTACAAAGAAATGACCACTGTATGTCACCAAAACAGAGTCTGCTCTCAGGACTCAGTGCAACTCTAGGACAAGCTGAGTAAAGACAGCACAGAGCCAGTCACAGATCTGCTGCTGCTGAAAGAGCCCAGGAAAAACGGTCAAGAGGAGAGAGGAGAGGGAAACCTCGGGGGGGAGAGTGTGGTACGGAAATCGAAAGGTCGAGGGCAACTGCCTTGTGGGCTTACACTGGCTTCTTTAAATGCATCTCGGCAACAGAATCCTGACCACTGTCCACTCTGGTCAGACCCCATCTGGTGGCTGAAGCCTCAAGGATTGAGGCCCAACTCAGCCAGAGGCTGGCTGCTCGCGATCTCCTGCACAGCACGCGGGGGCTGGCAGCCACTCTCTGGGATGGAACCACCTGCCAGAAGTCCCCGCCTGTCCCTCAGCTTCACAGACACCACCCGCTCCGTGGAGAGACCGGGGAGCGCTGGGCAAGTCACATCAGTCTGCACCTTCGGCTTCTCTCCCATAAAGAGGACACAACGAAGTAGGAAGAGGAAAGAGGCCCTGAGAGTTTCCATGTTTAACACAAAGGCCCAGAAACTTTGAGCCTTCTGGAAGATTCTGTGACCCTGTATGCCTGAAGCCCTGAAGAACGGGACTTCACTGAGAGATAAAACAACAGCTGTATTTTCAGGCATATGTGATGTAGCTGATTCAAGGCATCAGAATCATGGCTAATAAAGGTCATCCCAAGACCATGATCATGAACTACTAACCTTTCCCCAAAGCTGTGCAAAAAGCACAGCAGCCGTTCGACCTCATTCTCCCAACAGGATCTCAGAATCAGGTAGGGTTTGAAAAACAATCCCTACACTTAAAATGGGTGAACTGCCTAAATGTAGACTAAAGCTCCATAACCCTGACGAAAGAAAGAAGTCAGTTAAAGAGAACCAGCTCAGATTCCTTTGCTGTAATGATGCCGCAGTGAGCATCGACTGAGGATTTTCCCCTCTGGAGGTGAGGACACCTGCTTCTTGCCCCTAGGTTTTCCTCCCAGAAACGTGCAATCCGCCCCCATAAAAAAGAAAAGAAAGAAGATTAAAAACCACCAAATCATTAATTATACTTTTTTATGTACATAAAATTTCACATAATGTAACCAACTCTGAAGATAATACTGTCTTTTTGCTGGGCAAAAGTCTTGTAATAGCCAAAGTCATTGAGTCTTTCCTGATTTGGGGGGGTTTCTTTGAGGGGGTTGCTTTTTGTTTTTTGGGGGTTTTTTTTGCCAATGTGATGGTGTGATAAGATGTAACAGGTATGGAAAAGTCTATATAGCTGATTAAAATTTAGTTGATTAGAAAGTGTGACTCAGCAAGCCAAAGGAGACAGCTCCTTCCTTGAGAGCAACACCCACTGAGGATCCAATTGTCTGTGATTTGTAGAAAAGGACAAAATTCCGTCAGTGCCCCCATAAACCTTGTAGAGAACTTCCTACAGCAAAAAACATACATATCTCCCTAAGCACATTCTGTGGTGGGAAGGAGAAAAGAAAGAGGAAAGGAAACTGTGTGGAAACCGACTGTGCATTCCAGGACAATGCTGAGTACCTAGCAGGTGTCAGGCCCTATTCTAGAATTCACATATCAGGACAAACAAGAAAAACCATGCCCGTTTGGGTTGGCAAAATAATAGCCCCCACTTCCCATCTGCATACTCCGCAGAAGCTGCGAACGGCGTCATGTAACGTGCGAGGGGGTCAGAAGGTTGCAGGCGGAATTAAGGAGCTGTTCCACTGACCCTGAGATGGGAGCTTGGCCTGGACGATCCAGGCGGGCCCATTATAATCACGACAGTCTTCCCAAGTGGGAGAGGGAGACAGAGGGTCAATGTCAGACTTCCACAGCGTGAGCGGATCAACTGGTCATGGCTGTCTTTGAAGAGGCAAAGGGACCATGCACCACAAAAGGCGAACAGGCCCCCACAACTGGAAAAGGCAAGAAAACAGACTCTCCCCTGGAGCTTCCAGAAAAGACTGCAGCTCTGCTGACAACCAATTTTAGCACAGGAGACCATTTTGGACTCCTGAGCCCCAGAACTGTGAGATCGTGACTGTGCTGTGAGCCACTCTGCTTGTGGCCATTTGCTGCAGCAGCCACGGGGCACCAGTACGCGGGCCCTACCACCTGAGAAAGCCCTCAGTGGCTCCAGTGGAATCCTGTGATCTGGCCTGAGAGACTCTCTCCATGGCCCTGGCCTGCTAAATCCCGCGGGCCTCTCCACTCAGCCATCCTCGGTGACCAGGTGATCCCCTAACAAAGGTGCCACGGCCCTCTGTCTGTGCACACTCTGTGCCCTCAAGGCACAGGGATCCCCCGCCCCCTCCCCCCCCCACACCTTCTGCCAACCAAATCCTACTTTCCCTTTAAAATAAGCACCCAGCTCTTTGTGATGAGAGTGCTGGATGAGGTTGGGGTGACTGTGCTGGCCTCTGACTGCCACAGGCTCTCTGGTCCCCTCCCAGCAACGCCAGTGGAGCCAAGTCATGATGGAACAAGGAACCGGGACCCAAATGTGTGCCTTCCAGGGGCACCACAAGCAAGAGGAGCACTGGCTATACCGATTCCCAAGGACCAGCACAATTCCTGGCAAATGAGGAAAGAAGACTCTGAATCCTTTCTGGAATGATGTGTCCTCGTTTGTTCCTCTAGGAGGGGTGAGAACCAACCTATTACAAATTCTCCCAGCGAAAGTGGGCTTTATGTCAATGCCTGGGTGCTTACCCACGAGCCTGCTAAACCATGTATCATTTTCTCAACAAGCCACAAAACTACTCGAGACCAACCGTTACAATTTGCTGTACCATGGCTCAATGAGCTGATCCCTCTCTCTTGCTAACTTTCTACCAATTATGACTTTGGCAAAGCATTTTAGGAATGCCACAGCTTTATGAATTTGCTTCTTGAAGGACATTAAACAAATCCACTTTTCAATTTAAAAATAAAACTGGATCAGTGTGGCAAAACCCTTGGGCCTCCCTTCCCAGCCACACTGGAAACAGAGACAAAGTCTCCAGCACAAACCAAACAAGGAAGCCAAGGCAGTTATTGAAAACAAATACTCACTAAATGGAAATATATTAAATAAGGCCGCACTGTAAATTCCAGCAAAGTAACTTCCTAAACTAAATAGTGTCAGTGATTCGCGAACTCAAGGAATAAAATGAGGACCATGACCCTGATCTGATCTTTGTCTCCTCTGCACCATTTTGCAACTGGAAAAGTTGCAAATATTCTGGATTTTCCCCAGCTGGGAGTGAAGAAACCAGGCAGGCAACCTTGATTCGACACGAACAGGGTTACCTCTCAGCAGATGTTGGAGAAGCACGGCATTCCGGATTCCTGCTGTAAGACCCTAGCTTCCCTCACCATGTGTCTTTGTAGTTACCGATCTATGTCCTGAATGCCCCTGTGTCGGAGCGCTTGGGAGAATAGTAAACAAATTGCCAGCCTCGTCCCCGGCAGTTGTCAAGGCTGAGTGGGTCCCCTTCATTTTGGCCTTCCATTTCCCAAGTGCCTGAAAGCCGCCTCAGTGGCGGGTGAGGAGAAAGGTGAGGAGGATATGCTCCGTGAAATGTGTGGTATTTTTGTCCATGTTTTCAAAAAAGAGAGAGATGTCCACTATCAGGGCATTTTACTCAAATAATGAAGATTTCTCCCTTTTTAAAAAGTAAAACGTAATACATGAAATTTATTTTGAAAGCCACCAAAATTTCTAAACCAATGAATAAGTGTTCTCCAAGCAGGACATCGGACCCAACTGTAAGGCCACTTCTCTAGGATTCAGTGAGGGGCGGGACTCTGTGGGAGCAAAGCCCCTGCTGTGATAAATGACAAGAGTCAAACAGACATTCCTAAGCCCTGCCCCTCCCCCATGCTTCCCAGGCTCAACACAGGCCAGTGGAAAGATCCTCTCCTCGACCAGCTCAGGCTCGCCTGAACTCTCCCCTCCACAGGCCCCGTCTTTCGACCTACTGTGCTCATCTCCACAGTGCTCTCCAGCAAGAACCCTGCTCAGTCAGTTTAGCCAGAAGCGCCCATCCTCGATACGGGACGGGGCGTCTTCCCCCACCACCCCCCACCTGAGGTCTGACCACGCTGGCCGCCCTCCCTGGGAATCCCCTTAGGTCGGTTTAGCCAGGATCTCCCCTTACCCACCATGTTTCTCTGGGGGTCTTCCATCCATGGACCCCCATGCTCTGTGGCTATAAACCCCACTTGCCCGGGCTGCATTCAGAGTGGAGCCCTGTCTCTCTCCTCCTCTGTCAAACCTGCTGGACTGATCTTTGACGAGTCTCACAAAGAATGTCTTCTTTAGGGTCCCAAACATGTGCTTATTAGCTGACGGGGGCATTCGTGGAGCAGGTTCTCCGTCTACACAACAGGTGGAAGGCTTGTCCAAGAGCTTACAATCCTGGACAATCGCAAGCATTTACAACCCCTCCACCCCCAATAAGAGAAAAGAAGGTACAAGGGAGGTGACAAGCCACGGGACTAAACAATTAGGACACAAGCTTTGGGGCCAGGCACACCTGGGTCTGCATTTGCTCTTCTCTGACTGTTGAGCCCAGCGGCCTCGTGTGAACCCCTACAGCAGTATCAGCCTCGCTTGCAAGACCAGGACCACACGACCGGCCTTCTGCAACCGAGAGGATCACACACGATGTGCGTACAGTGTGAAGCTCAGACTCACGGCTTGATAAAGATGAGAGATAATGATTTTCGTCATCTTTGATAATAGTTCCTGTGAAATACACCTGGAATTCCAAGAAACAATCTGGGCCTTTCCAAGCTGTCTCAAAGCATCATGAAAGCTACTTTATTGTGCATAAAGTACATGTGTACAGATTTATACCCCTCTGCAGGAGACATTACATGAAAAAATTATAAATTAAATATGACACAGGAACAACAGATTCATCAACTCATCAAATACTTCCCGGGCGGGGCGCCTGGGTGGCTCAGTGGGTTGAGCCTCTGCCTTCAGCTCAGGTCATGATCTCAGGGTCCTGGGATCGAGCCCTGCATCGGGCTCTCTGCTCAGCGGGGAGCCTGCTTCCTCCTCTCTCTGCCTGCCTCTCTGCCTGCTTGTGATCTGTCAAATAAATAAATAAAATCTTAAAAAAAAAATACTTCCTGGGCACCCAGATGTTCCCTCCAGGAGGTGGCAGGCCCCACGCTGGGGTTTCTATCGCTCATCCCTCAAGAGTCCATCTCGGAACTCATTTCTTACTTAGGGCCTTATTTCTGCCCCCATCATCTTAGAAGCAGCAAACATTCTGTTCGTCTTACAGAAGGAAACTTCCTCTTTTGGTTAAAAAATGCCAAGAGCATTTCATGAGTTTGCTGAGATGAGTGTTTCCCTTTTGACAAGGAAGAGCACACGCCCTCTCCTCTCTCCCCGTCCCCCCCCCCCCCCCCTCCCCTGCCATCTCACAGCCTGGGCGGTGCTTTCTCCATGCGACCCCAGTCACCCTGTCATCAGGCACCTCGCGCTCCCATCAATGACCACGTGATCAGCTCGTGTTTCCCCGAACGCTGAGGTTCAATACTCAGGGCCGGGGAAGAACATAAACCTTTAAAGTTAAATCAACCTTCCTTTATAACTTTCCAAACTCAGTTTGCTGGAACTCCGTCACCCTCACGTAATTCTCCCCAGGATGGGATGAGGGCTTTATTCAGGAGGAAAATGAGAACAAAAGTCTCTGGTCCACTGACTTCTAGCTCTGCTTCCTTTATTACTTTTCTCTCAGCTCTTCATAAAACCTGGTCTCGCTTTCTGAGGATCCAGCCCGCCATGTCAGAGCTCAGTGAACGGCTAGCTAGTGAGAGCGAACACCACCGGCCGTGTCGCCAGCAGGACTTAAACTAATGCTAGTTTATGTATGTTGTGTCTCTCTCTGCATGGGACAGTCCAACACGGTCTAGAGTGCAGGCCTCTGTTTTCAAGTCCACGGACTGCAGAGACATCTGTAAACAAAAATGCCTCATACCCACACTCACCAAGGAGGATCTAACTTCTACGTTAACAGGGTTGTTGGGCTTTTTTTAAAAATCCGTACAACAACCACACCATGGGTTCCATTCGGGAGCTCCCTAGGGATGGGACCATGTACGGTCGGCAGCTAAGAAGAAAGCACACACACGTTCTCCACACGCTTGGATATGCTCTTCACCTGGTTTCTGCCCGTTAAACCTATCAGCATAACCGCCTGGTTTATGTTATATAAAATGATAAAATAGGGCTATGAAAGGAAAGTTGACTTTTATGTGAAAATGAAGTTGAAGCTTTGAAAAGACTAAAAAGATGAGTCACTGTAAAAATCGCCATCCCATCAGGTGGGCACGAGACACCTGGAGAGCCCGGGCAATCCGAAAACAGCTCGCGTGGCTGCTCAAGCTGGCTTCTGTTCTTCAGTCTGAAGGCAGGAGAACCTGTTACTGGGGTGCTCTCTGCCGGAAGACGACATGAGAGGCTCATGAGGAGACTCTCCTTCCCTGACCAGAGTAAAGGCCCATGAGGAGCACAGTCAGTCACAGGAATGCGGGCTGGCCACAGCTAAGCTGAGTGCAGGGGTCTACGTGTATTGTGTTCAGTGATTCACTACCTGACCACGTTTCTCCATCAACCACCAATCATGCTATGATTGAACTGGATGAGCTATTTCTGCAGGACTGAAACTAGAACCAGGAGTCGAGTTAAGAGGCCATTAGATCACTGGTGCTCATGAGTTATGCCTACAGTGCCATATTTTCTACCAGGGAAACGGACTGGGATCCCAGGGATGACAGGAATCCCTTCATCATGGCTGCCCAGCTGGCATCAGGTTTCAGCTAGGCCAAGAGAGGAGACGCCTCTGTAGGAATGTCCTTGGTAAAACACATCCAGGCCATCACCATTCCGAGCTCGGCACACGCTGACCGGCTGCCTGTGGGCACCAGGGACCTCGGTCTCCTGTTGGGGAGAACCAGGGAAGTGAAGGCAGCGCCAGGAAATGGCCCCGAATGCTTACTGTGTGATTTCTAAAGTCCCTTCATGCCTTCTGCTGTGGAGACTCAGGGACAGTAGGGGCCTCGTGGAGACCAAAGAGTAACTGGGGTCATAGAGGAAGAATTTCATTCTCAAAATGGTCCCAGCATCCAAGATTTCCGGGGCCCAATAAGGAAGCCCTGCACAGAGCTGTATATTCTGTACCTGGAGACAAAGGACTGAAGGACACTGCGGCCGGTACCTTCAATGTCAGGCCAGAGTAGGTCCTGCTTTTGTTGTCCTTACGGAGTGGAGGTGAGGAAGACAGAGGGCCTAGGACGCAAGCAGAGGAACAAAGCAGCAGCAGAGGAAAGCGGTCACGGAAGGCACCAGACTGAGCATCGCAGAACTCACTACCAAGGGCAGGAAGGCAGGGGGCAGGCCAAGGCACCTTGCAAACACCCTTTTAAGGCTTCCCCATTCCCAGAGACTGAAGTCCTCAACTGAGCCCAACAGGAGACACATACAGTCTCAGAGAGTCCACACTCCAGATGCCAGGAGGCCCCTGAGAATGGGACCACTACAGAATGGCGGTGGCCCAGCGCCGTGCATCACCTCCCCCAGGGGCTCAGGTCCCTAACGGCCCAGCCAGCATCCCACCCCAGCCTCGCCGGTGGCCACGCAGCCCCGGTGCAGGTGTGTGGGGAGAAGCTGGAGGAGGGCTATTTTGAGAGACTGGACGGTTTGGATAGCTAATAGGGTTCGCTGAAGCTTAAAAGACAAGATCCATCTAGAAATGTTCACAGAAGGATGATTTCATAGGAGTTATTTAAAGCAGTGTATCCTTTTAGACTCGTCTGCTTATGAGGCCTCTCCTAGGCTTACATAAGAGGGTGGCATGAGCTACGGGGACCTCACTCACACTCAACGCCCAGGAGTGTGCCCCAACAGGACCAGGATTCACGCAGTCACCATACAGGGGCACTAAACCTTTGCTCCCTAAACCCCTTCTCGCTTCATGCTTTAGGGAGAAAATAGGAAGCAACTACACAGAGTTTTTCTGATCATCCAATCCCTACATCTACCCCCGTGCTGACATCTCCAAGTAGCCACAGTGCCTTGTCTCCCGTCCCAGGGGATCAGTTGTCCTTGCTCCCATCAGCGGCCAGCCCTTCCCCTTCCAGACCTCCCACTCTGGACCTCATGGCTCCCACTAGCTTCCTCGATGACCCCTGACTGAGTCTCTCCCAACATGCCCCAAATCAACAGCCACAAAAGAAGTATAACATCTCCCTCCAGGCACCACCTTTCTGCCCACTGGCATGTCAAAATCCTGGAAGAGGTGCCCGCGTCTCACATTCTTTCTCCAAAGACCACCTGAGCCCTGGCCAAGCCTCTCCTGCTAGATTATTCCACGGGCTCCTACCTGGCTCTCCAGTTCAGTTCCCGCCTGCGCTCTGGGCTCTGACCAGCAGACCGAATAATTATGTGGAAACACAGGTCAGGGATGCTGCTTCTCTGTTTTAAAGTGTCCATCACTGGGGCGCCTGGGTGGGGCAGTCAGTTAAATGTCGGACTCTTGATTTCAGCTCAGGCCATGATCTCGGGGTCCTAGGATGGAGCCCCGTGTCCGCAGGGAATCTGCTGGAGATCCTCTCTTCCTCTCCCTCTCCCCCAAACCTCACCCACCTCTCCCTCAAATAAATAAAAATAAAGTGTTCATCAACTTTCCACCTCGAAATAAACCCCTGCTATGACAATAAACTGGCCTTCTTTCTGCACTTTCGACCCAAGAGGTCTGTGGTGCCTGCTCTCCCTGGAACATTCTGCCATCTACTTATCATTCAGAGCCCAGCTTGGCTGCCACTCCCCTGGGAGCCCTTCACCGAGGGCCAGATCTCAGGCACCCCTTCCCCCCGGTCTATCACAGCCATGGACTCCAATCCTTGAGCAATCCTCACCACGTGAGACTTGCCAACTTGCTGCCTTTCTTTTTTCTTTAATTTGAAATAAACATCCACCTAGAATAGCTGTAGTTTTATAGAAACGATGCACACAGTTCTGGGACGGGCTCCTCACTCAGTTTTCCTGGTTGCTGTGGTACGTTTATCTCCATCAAGAAACAGCATTGCCTCATTGCCTTTTTTTTTTTTAAGATTTATTCATCTATTTGAGAGAGAGAGCGAGCGATTATGCATGCATGGCTGGGAGGGGCAAAGGGGGGGGGAGAGAGAGAGAGAATCTCAAGCAGACTCCCTGCTGAACACAGAGCCCGACTTAGGGCTCGATCTCACGACCCTGAGATCATGACCTGAGCTGAAATCAAGGGTCGGATGCTAAACCGACTGAGCCACCCAGGCTCCCCTGCCTCACTAAGCTATTAATTAAAACCTCACGACTTACTCAGATTTCACAGGTTTCCTCCTAATGTCCTTCTCCTGTCCCAGGATCTCACCTAGGACACCACATCATTTGTAATCTTCATGTCTCCTCAGGACCCTTTGGCTGTGACAGTTTTTTAGACTTTTCTCCATCTTTGATGACCTTGATAGTTTTGAGAAGCTGGTCAGGTACCTTGCAGAAGGTCCCTCAATCT
The DNA here is from genome assembly GCA_003697995.1 of Taxidea taxus jeffersonii. NCBI lineage: Eukaryota > Metazoa > Chordata > Mammalia > Carnivora > Mustelidae > Taxidea > Taxidea taxus. The sequence goes on from RCUC01173288.1 coordinate 25,325, forward strand.
GGGTTTGTCTTAAGTTTTCTCGTGGTTAGACTCAGGCTTATTAATTCGCTTATCAGTTTCTTTCTGGTCCGTCCTTCCCAAATACCCTGAACTCTGAAATGCCCGGAGCTGTTGGAGGCTGGGTCTGCTCTGCCGTGGTCCTTCTATGTCTCCAGAGCCAGAACCATACCTTTACCCCAATAAACTATCCATCGAAAGGCACTGACCCAGGAGCAAGAATATATGCACCTATCACAATCCATGCGGCATGAAAGCGAAATGAAACTGTCTCTCGTTCCAGAGCATCACACAAAACCGTATATTCATCTGCGGCTGAGGACGTCACACTGCGTTAAAGATACTCGAACGTAGTTAAGACAAAAGCTCCAGCTCTCGTTTATTTGCAGCATCTTTCTGTCTTCTCTTGCAGTGAGGACCAGCGTGCTTTTGGAGAAGTCTTTATTCTTGCAGACATCGAATTCTTTGCTTTGTCCCCTAAGATACATTGTGTCTCTTGCAGGCCAGTTTTCAGCTTTACAACATCTGAAATGTTCATTGCAAAACATTATTTTCTCCACTTCAGGAATGAGGAAGCTGAAACTCCAGAATTAATGGGAGTCACCTGAGACTCCATGTGCCTTCTATGCGAGCCTAGACCACAAGCCTGGGGCTGATCCCTCCACGTGTTTTGAGCCCACCCACTGCTTCTAGGATTCCCCCCTCGAGCAGCTACGCCGCTGAGGAGGTGCAATGTTCACCGAAACACGATATGTATCAAGTATCGCAGATGGAGGAAAGGTGCACAAAACCCAAAGGAAAAACAGCAGGTGAGAGTCCAGGGAAGGTATGAAAACAATAAAGTCTGGAGTGGAGAGGTCCAAGCAACAGGAAGAGCAGGAGTAACAGGAGAACAACAGAGAGGAGATGGAGGAAGACTGGTAAGCCGTGGCTGCACAGAGAGGATGCAGGAGAGGAGACACAGCCGTCCGATGGCCCGTGTACATGGGAAGAAAACGAAGGTCACCCCAAGACATTTATGGGAAGTGTAATTTCAAGAAATAGCTTGCCAATTATAAGGGCTGGGGATTGGCAAACTGGAAAGTTTCATGCTATTTTCATCCCTTATTTGTTCTGTCTATGGAGGATTTCCAGAGACACCTTTATATCCCCCTTTACCCCTACACCCTTTCAATAACAAGTGTGTGTGCAGCCCTGCGTTGGGGAGAAGACCTGCCCTTGACTAGCTCAACGCAAAGCAGAAACTGCTTTCCAAGAAGATGAATCGAGAAATCCAAAGGGAATTACTTGAAAGAAACAAAGACCCAAGAAAAGTGAAAATCAGTACTGAGGCAGAGCAGGATCTGTCTGTGTGAGACAGATGTTGTCATGAATTCAACAACCTCACGACAGGACCTCAAGATGTTCTCTTGCTACCGACGGGGCTCGATGCACCCACTACCACAAGCTTCCCACGGCACTCTAACACAATCAAAAGTTGAATAACTAAATTTAGCAGATATTTTTTTATGAGCAGCAGAAATATCCAAAAAATTAACAGAGAGAAAAGTAAGCAAATCCCTGAAATGGCCAGGCTACGGGAGTGTGTGACACCCTGCTTTTCCATTTCCCCTTTGTCACAACAATGCCACGTGACTAAGGGTGCAGAGTTCTGTCCTTGCCTCCCAAACCTTCTGGCCTCAGACATGCCCTTGCTCTGGGAGTCTGTGGCCCTCATTTGCCCCTCACAGAACAAATCAGACCCCCCCCCCCCACAAATAAAATGAGTTCCCCTTAAGTCTAAACTCAAGACTTATGACTAGTCTCAAGGCAACCACTGCAAAATCTGCCTCGAACTCCACCAACCGGGGGTCCCACCTAGTGATCCTACACAGCTGGTCTCCCAGGTAGCTGAAGGAACCAGACCTTTCTTCCTCTTTGTCACACCCAGAACCCTGAAATGCTCCAGCCCTGGTGGCCTCACTGGGCCCAGACCTGGGCACACCTGCCGCTGCGTGTTCAAAGGGCGTGTTAACACAGCAGACCTCAGCACACCGATGTGAAGATTGCAGCTCCCCCACTACAGGAGCATTCCACAGCCACAGGGAACCCTATCCGCACCCTCCAGAAAAGGGTTTTGGCTCTGACTCCCCGCAGCTCTGTAAATGCAACAGGAGCAGCTAGGAGGGGCATTCTCTGGTCAAAGCTGCACGGGCTGGGCAGGGAGACAGGTGCCACCCTATGAGGACCCCACAACCTGAAGCACAGGAAACCAGCTCTCCCATGGGGACCCCTGTCAGCAGGAGTCTGGCTTCCTTGGAACAGCACTGTCTAGGGAGGCAGAGAACTCAGGTTCAAGGCCACCAACACCGCAGGCAAGAAGAGGTTAGGGCAATTGGAGAACATATTCACCCTGGGAAATGTGTCACAAGGATTGCAGAGAGCTGTCTCCTGGAATCTCAGAGGGGGCACACAGCCACGGCTGGACCCCGCCCCCCCTTCGCCCACTACCAGGACCAGACTCAAGGCCAAAGCGAAGGCCGATACCCTCTCAGGTCAGTGGCACTGAGCTCTTTTTTTTTTTTTTTTTTAAGATTTTATTTATTTATTTGACAGAGATCACAAGTAGGCAGAGAGGCAGGCAGAGAGAGAGGAGGAAGCAGGCTCCTAGCTGAGCAGAGAGCCCCACGTGGGGCTCGATCCCAGGACCCTGGGATCATGACCTGAGCCGAAGGCAGAGGCTTCAACCCACTGAGCCACCCAGGTGCCCCACTCCATTCTCTTTAAATCAAGCTTAATTCTTAGGTTTAATATCAAAAATAAAGAAATCTGTCCAATATTCAGCTTGACTCCGATTTTCCATGTCCCAGTCATCGGCAGGTTAACAGCTAATTGAAAACACCGTCCCCACAAGAGGCTGTAGCATCAGATGGGAACTGAGATGCCATTTACTTTAGCAATAACACTCCGTTTGAAGGGTCAACGCAGATCTCTGACCGCTTAATCCCTCGAGGCTGGAGGAAAGAGCAAGACTTCCACACGGCAGGGACCAGAGTTGGGTGGGGAGGGCCTTCCCAGGCTGCCACCCGTGGATGCGCCTGCTCTCCATAGCACTGCGGGCACGGGAAGGTAAGCCCACCGGGCTGGGCACCGATAGTTCAGCCTTGGTCAAGGGAGCACAGCCTGACAAACACTCTCCCGCCTGTCCGAGACGCATCCCAGCCCAGTCCATTACAGGGGAGGAACTCACTCTGACCATTTAGGGTTTTCTAGTTCTTGCAGGAAACCTCAGTGATTTTCCCCTGAACGCAATGCATCAGGAGAGCAGCCAGGCTGTCAAGAATAATCGCAGAAAAGGAGAGACAGAGGGGCTTCCTCTAAATGACCCGACCCAACCTCTGCATCCCAAGCAGCCCCGTGTTCCTGCTGCAAGGACAGTGTATCAGACGGAACGGGGGAAAGATCGTTCCCGCTAGGAAAAACAGATCGCATGCTAGGAAAAGTGTCGAGTGCTAAAAGCTGCCCAGCCTGCCAGACAGCTAACGCGCTCCTTCCCCTGCTGGGCACGGTTAATATTTATGTTCTCAAATAGCCCCCGTAGCACGGCCTGTCCCTTCCCCGGGTCCTCTGAAGTCGTGACATTGAGTTGCGCGGCGCTGGGTCTTGAGCGCGGAGAAAGAATAGGAGCATCTCTGCTGTGGCAACGTGGGAAAAGGCTTTCAGTCCAGGGCTTTTGTTTTGAACCATCAGAATTCAGTGAACTGAAAAGATCAAGCTGTCAGCGTTCATTTTCTTCCTAAATCAACCAAACTGTAGAATAACACGAAATATTTCACTTTACAATATAATTTGTATCTTCAATTTACTTGCAGCTCCGGGAATTTGACAGGTACGGTGTTAAGGAAAACCCTCCTGCGAAGCCTCGGTGGAAAGGGCATCAGGAACCAGCAGGCAGCACCCTCCCCGTGGACGCCAGGTGCCGGCACGTCGGGGCGGGCGCGCGCCACCCTCCCGCGTCTGTGGTCAGTGTCAGACGGCCTTCGATTAAGGCAACTCGTTAAGAGATCATCAAGATAGTAAGAAGCATTCTTTTGTTCACTGGATACCTCTACCCAGAACTATTTCTTTGTGGACCTGAATATGAACCGGGTAACTGCACTGTATTCCTGGGAAAGCACGCCGGCAAAAATACGTCATGTACTTGGTCGGCTGACTTCGTAATGAAAAAACAAAAGCCAGAACACATTTCCCACTGGCATTCCTTCAGTCGGGTAGTTACTGTCTGCTGAGCACCTGCTCTGTGCCAGGCAGGGTCACTGGGCACAGATCAGCCACCAGCATGACAAGAAGGGATTTTCCCCCACACGGCATCAAAGACCGTGAATTCCATGAAGGCAGAGCAAGGGACATGGAAAACCATCTTCCACGAGCAGACATGTATGGAAGATGCCACAATCCTGATGACATCGCTCATCCTCAGGGAAACACAGGTCAGGCAACAGTGAAGTAGCCCCTTCCAGTGGTTAGGACGGATATTATCAGAAATAGAAGAGGTAAGTATTGGTGAGTTTGTGGAGAAAAGGAAACTCCCGAGGACTATGGCCAGAGCAGCCATTGTGGAAAAGAGTACGGAGGCTCCTCCAAAAAATTAAAAATAGAATCAGCATTCAATGCAGCCAGTCTCCTTCCAAGTGTATTTCCAAAGGAAACAAAAGCACTATCTTGAAATGCTATCTGCACCCCCACATCTGTTGCCGTGTTATTTACAGAAACAACCTAAGCACTTGTCCACCAGTGGGTAAATAAAGAGTATGTGACGCAGACAGAGAAAATGGAATATGATTCAGCCAGAGGGGAAGAATGAAATCTTGCCATTTGTGTCAACACGGATGGACCCTGGAGGTGTTAGGCTAAGTGGGACAAGTCAGACAGAGAAAGACAAATAGTTAAGGGATCTCACGGATCTATGGGCTCTTATTTATTTATCTAGAATTTATATATGAATATATTTTACATGCCATATATTATCAATTAATATAATTATGTATCATATATAATAATGTTTTCTAAAATGCACACACACAAACTCGCCCGGAAGAGATACTGGCTAATATTTCATGCACGTGTTCTCTGTACCAGGTATGAGTAGGGGCAGCCTGGGATCTGAATTTGGGTCAGTGTGACTGTAATCACCACACCCTCCTCGCTCCCACCATCTCGGAGAAAACTACCTTCAGTTCACAGGCTCATCCTTGGTAGGCGAAAGGTTAGTCCCAGCATCTTCAGGGAATGGCCTCCAGTGTTTACTGTAAGGGACACTGTCGTTGTTGGGGTCATGCAACAGGGAAGGGGGGGCTGAGAAATAAAGATCACTGAAACAAATCACATTTATTTATATTAATTAGTTCATGTCACTGAAATTCTGTTTCCTTCCATCCATAAAATAGGGTTATCACTGGCATTTCTGAGTCGAATGATTCTTTGAAAGGGGCTGTCCTATACATGGAAGGATGTTTAAGCAGCATGTCTGAGGTCCACGCACGAGATGCCAGCAGCCTGTCTTCCCCCAGCTGTGACAACAAAAACGTGCCTGGACATGGCCACGTTCCGAGGCGGAGGCTGGGGGAGAATGACAAAATCCCCCCTGGTTGAGACCCATGAGAAAGGTACCAAGACCACGCTGGCAACCCAGCAGGCATTCAACTCACCTTGGCCGTGTCCTCTTCTTCCCAACCTAGCCTGAAAATAAAAGCACCCCAGCCCAGGGTCTTACAGGGCACACGATTTCTTCCAAGTCCCAGGACTGCTGGAGGTAAACATTTAGGACGGAAGGATCTGGAGAATGACCTTAATAAAATATATTTCCTCCTTTTTGATTTGCGCATGGAGGGAAGTTTCATGCATCAAACAGAGAGCTCACTTGGCTTCATTTCTCATAAACTGAAGTACGTCCTCCAGGATTAAGAGCCCGCAGACGGCCTCATCAACACCAGCCACGAGCTCACAGCAAGGTGTACATCCGCTCTGAGAATCTTAAACAGACTTTGCCCTTTCAAAACTTTCCTCTGAAGCAAGTTTCCCTAAGTAAGAGTCCTGGCTGAGAGCTCTTCATCACTGCCATTCCCCTGAGAGGAGCATGAGTTCTCATCTCTGATTTAAATAAAGAGGCGATCTGAATAAAACCCCACTGGATGAAAGATCCAAGTTCCATGCAATAAATTGGTTCCCCATACTGGGGAAGATCTGGAATTATTTGTTTTAATTTCAGGCCCAGCTTAATTATTAAGCACAGAGCAAAAGCACGCATGCCACAGAATAAATATATGGAAAATATTAAAATAATTTATGAAAAGGCCTCAAGGGACAAAGGGAACTCCCACTGGTAGCCACATACCACGAAGATGGGGTCCTTTTCCCGCTGGGGGTCCCGGGGTGCCATTACTAGATGTAAATCGGTATCTGTCTTGAAATCCCAGTGCTTAAAGTGGCCAACCCAGCCCCAGAGAAACACCTCGTGTGTTTCTCCAGGAGACTTGCCTCTAGCTCAGCTCTAGCCTGGCTTGGTCCGACCCACAGGCGTGTGCTCAGGGTCTGCAGGCTGGTGTGTGAGCAGCAACACATCTCAGGTTAGGCCAGTTTCTTTAGAGAGCGAAAAGGTTCAAAGACGGATATTATTCAGTGTGTGAGCTGGGTAAAACGTGGGCCTGCTGAGCTCTGGGGAAATTCTCATTCCAGAATGCTTTCATTATACTGACTTTGAATTCCTCGTTCTTCCCTGAGAAACTACATTTATTTATTTTTTCCTGTGGTCCTCAGCAAGTCATGCTGTGACAATGTTTACGTCAACAGCCACCGTATAGGTTCAAAGGGAAAAATGATTCTTAGGTGTGCTTAAAATCTCCAAGCCCCTGGATATGCAAAATCTCAGGTGGAAACCAATAAGCTGAAAAACTAAATTAAATTAAAAGTAACAACATCAACTAAGACTCCAGGCTTCAAAGGAAAGAAAAAAGATGTAGAAAAGAAATAATCCAAGAGTCTCTTGAGCCCAAAACGCTTTCTATCCGTGCTTTCAACTTGCACAAAGACTGGTGGCGTGCCCTTCCTTGGGAGAGGTGCTTCCTGAGGAGGAGGTCCAACAGGAAAACACGGTCCTCCCAGATGCCACCATTTTCAGCCACCTGGTGGCACAGCCCAAGGAAGATTCCCAGTGAGTGGGGACCCCCCACCTCTCTTTCTTTCCTCCCTAGGCAAATGGCACATTTCTCTGCTCTGAGCCCAAGGCATAGTGCTAGCAAGGACAAAAATTCTTCCACAACACTGGAACCAAATGGCGCTATCCCTGCAAACAGCCTCCCCAGCAAATTTGCTTTCTGACCATTATCATGATTTACCCTTAAGAAGTCTGGCATCTCAAAGGTAGAACACCTTTCTAAGGCTTAAGGCCCTTTCTTGTCCTGACTACATGCCAAATTAATCTTGGCAGAAACATCCAGGAGCTTGCCATCTTGGATTCTGATACATCCGATGGCTACTGCTTCTGAGTGGGGGAAATGTGCTCTATTTAAAAGGAAAGAAATGGCTCCTTTAAAAAACTATGCATGGGAAATTTACTGCACACGAGGAGCCACAGGCGATTATGATTATGTGAATATGCACTGTGCACGTCAGGTTGGTGGAAACGTAATGCGCTGTGCTAATGGACTGAGGCAAACACATCCTGGTCATAAGATGCCTGACTCATGGGGGAGAGGGGGAGGAACGGAAGGGGGCACATCCAAATGCACTAACGCTATAGCCAAAAGAAAGGTGATCAAAAAGGCAGATGGAACAAACATTAGCCTGGACTGTCCTGGGGCAGTCTCCACATGGCCATGGTCAAAAACCATGACTTAGACCCATGAACTAACTGGCAACGATGATCTCACAAATTCCGAATAGAGACACAATTTCAGGGTTTCTTTCCTTTTTTTTTTTTTTTTTTTTTTTTTTAGAGAGAGAGCGCAGGAGCGAGCACAGGCAGAGAGAGTGGCAGGCAGAGGCAGAGGGAGAAGCAGGCTCACTGCTGAGCAAGGAGCCCGATGTGGGACTCGATCCCAGGACGCTGGGATCATGACCTGAGCCGAAGGCAGCTGCTTAACCAACTGAGCCACCCAGGCGTCCCAATTTCAGGGTTTCTAAGGACAAAAGTAAGATTAACTTCATCCTAGATAAAATAAAACCAGACCATAATTTCGGACTGATGGTCTTCAATGTTTAAGTGGTCAACAACGAGACAAAACTATATCTGGCAAGTCACAAAATCCACTGTATGTGATAAGGTAGTGTTTCAGACAGGTGTAATTATGACCGGACTCTGCTGTGGCCAATACATGCCACCTGGCAAGATTCTAAGCATTTTAAAATTGAAATGATGATCTCTTCCATCTTCCATGGGCAGAATTCTGAGTTCTTGTCTGATTCCTTAACTGCGATGTGCTCTTGCTCCATGTGTCACTGAAGGATCTATACCACCCATTGTCAGTCTCTGCTGACAAACTACAAGGAACTTTTTTACCATCCAGCGAGAATTCTGAAGACCGTTCTATTTTCCTTTTTGCTTTGTCTTCCAGGCAGCTTCGAGTCTCTCGGGTTCTAGAAAGTTTCGTGTGTTCTCTAGGTTTTTCGTGTTCTGTTTTATATCCAGGATCTATGAATCGTTACTTGTAAAACAGACCAAGCCCTATATGAAAGTGTGTAGGATATAAAACACAAATCATAAATAGGCCCCAGCTTAACGTGTATGAAAGCAAGAAGTACCAGACATCAAATGTGTGCTAATACAGAGGGACACCTGAAAATTATTGATCATCGCCGTTGCAAGCTTTGAGTGACCTGAGGAAGTAAAAATGGTGGTTTCATTTATTTTTTTTATCCTGAGAGAGGGACACAAGCAAAAAAGCCTAGTGAGAATCCAATTCAGGGTAGCTGAATTTCTTTAAAAATTCTGTTGCAAGGCAAAATGGTTGACAAATGTAGGAAGGGTTTTGATCCATGTTACACACACAGCATGAGTTAGAAAATCCAAGGTCAAAACTCTGAAAATTAAACTCCATATTGTCCTTTCGTCACCCAATGTACACCGTAGAAGTGCCTTTCTCAGGCAAAATTATGGCAGTTAACAGAAAAGCTTTCTTCAAGGAGAAAAAGGAATTCAGTCGAACCAATGAGTAGACTCACTGCCTCCCAGATCACTCCTACGCCTTACAATTCCAGTCTGGGATTGTTAGTGTGCAGACACGCTACTGGGATGAACTCAAGTCCTAAGACTAAAAGAAAGACACAGAAACTCAACCAACTGGCCACACGTCTACTAGCCACCAGAGAGAACTCCAAGAGACCCATGGCATGAGTCTTCAGTATTAGACTCCGTGCGCACACTGTGAAGCATAAATTTGCGAAAGTTGGCTACAAGGAGTTCAAGGATGGATATCAGCACTTAAAGGCTATCACAGAAGGTCTTTGCTTCTCGTACAGCATCAGATCTTACAAGGAGACTTAGCCTTTGCTTCCCTTGGGAAAGATTATGAAGCACTTCTGGGAGATGACACGCAAGCACACTTCTACGAGACATGAACTGTGCTCATCTTAAATGTCTTACCATCTGGCACCGCTGTATCCGAGAACAGAGCTATGATGTCAGGCCATCACCACTCAGTTGCTATCCTGAACATAGCAACCAAGTAACCCCTGTCCTTGGGACAGTCACTGGATCCTGTAACTTTGGTTCCTGATTTACAAGTGATTGCTCCAGAACTGATGGGCATCATCTTTAATGACACCGGGCGAGCCCCAGGTGTTGAGGGATGATGGTCCATTAGCAGACACAAAGGTGAACAAGCACGCAAACATGTAAGAGACCACGGGGGCTAAGTCTGTCAATTTCTAAGCTGCGGATGGTAAAACTGCATGTCCAGCTGTGCCATTAAACTTAAATACAGGCTTGTGGAAGCTTCTGGGAATTACTGCTTATCCTGCGGAAGCAAGGAGGTCTCTGACTCACGCCAGGAAAAGGAAGAGCATAGAAGTCTGGTGACATGGAAGGTATCAAGCTATGAAGTTATAGATTAAAAAAAAAAAAAACACAACAAATAGGTAATAGCACAGAGACAATGCCATATGGCATCTATATAATTTCTAGGAAATTACTTCATTACAATAGTAGTAAGCTTTTGTTCTTCTAGAAGTTTATGGCAGGACTCCAGACATTTCGGCAATCAGTGATATCCTCTTAAACAGCATACCCTTTCATGGAGAAGAAAGCCGAGTAAAGAACGTTTTGACTTCCGTGCTTAACATTCACTCAGGTAAGCAGGAATCTCCCGGGAAAGGTGCACTCGAAGGACACCAGGGTTAAAAACAACGGCACTCTCTCTGAAGCACGGGAGACATATTCAAGGTAGCAAGGTGGTTAAGAGCGTGGGCTCTGGAGGTAAAGTCTGGCCCTATCACTTCCCACTGTGTGTCTTCTGGCAAATTACCAAACCTTCAGGCTCCGATCTCCCCATCTGTAAAATGGGCATAAAACCCCAGCTGTCTCAGAGTGCTGCTGCGGGGACTGTGGGCATGATTCCTGGGCTATCCCCACGGCAGCGCCTGGCACACGGAACGGAAGGCCTGTCAAATGCTCATGTGCAGTCCTCGGGTACAAACACGGGACACATCGCAAAGAATGACTGCCTCCCATAAACAACAAAACGAACTCTTCATTCGGAAGTGGGTATGTAAGCAAGAACGTTCAAGAGAACTGTAGGGTCACACACTCAGATGTCTTGAGACGGCTTGGAGTTTAAGCTGGTTGCTGGCGCAGAGGTCACACCTTTTCTTCCAAAACCCAACCGATTCAGCTTCTAAAAACCAACACTGTTCACTCAACAGAGGAGGCCGCAGTGGGACTCCCAAATGAAGCCTACATTCACTGCTGCGCAAACACTGACCTACATGTGTCCTTTGTGGCTCACTCCTCTGTGACATGTGTTGGCTTGGGAACCTGTTCCTACAGCATGTGTTGACTGTGACAGGAACCTGCGTGGCTCAGAGCCTTGCACAGCCAGAATCTCTGCAAACCCAAGTCCTTTCACTTGGTACCAGCACTCGCCCAGGCACACGCACATGGGGACACGTGTACACACGGGCACACGTGCACGCGTGCATACACACACACACACACACACACACACACGCTACTCAGCCTTAGAAAGTTCTACCAGAAGCAGCACTCTCAGCTGGATGGCTCAGCCCCAGAGTGCTAGGATTTTAGATGAGACAGTTCTGTTCCGCATTTTATGTATGACATAAACCACAGGGAGTTTAAATTCACAGCGTGTCCCTCATCAAGATGTCTCTTGGTGCTGCAGCCTCTGGGCACCCCAAACAAGAGGAGAGGATGCATGCCCCGCGCCAGACTTGAATTCTATTATCACCCACACCAGACTTCATCCTCGAAGTGGCCGTCACAGCCTTTGCAATGAGGACACAGCAGACGTGGCTTCTCCTTCGAAGAGGTTCCCAGCCCCCCAGACAAGAACTCTCCTCCCCACAATGAGATGCAAAGGCTTGGCTCCCAGATGCCACTGCACACCGGGTGTCTCTGTCACGCAGCTGGGCACTGCAGACATGCACCAGTGAGCTGGGACACAGGGACAGGGCTGGCTTGACATGCAGGGAACACACGATTCTGGAGACCACAGACTAAGCCGCCTTCTCACTGCAGAAGCAACAGAACACGTCGGGAGAAGCTGTACAGAATATCCAGAGAAGGAGGCTCTGAGCACAGTGCTCCACACTCTGAACCAGAGGCCACATGGCTTTCGGCCACACTGCACTTCTGGGGTGATGGGAGGACGCTCGGACATGTCAGGGTTGGCAGCAGAAGGCCGATGATGGACTAGAAGGGAGAGGGAATGAGGCGATCATCGCGGTAAAACTGAAGACAGACTCTCGCTCGTCATCAAATAGCATCAATCAATAGAGTGTGGCTGTACCATCCGGACAGCTTACCCCGTGGGACTGGGATTGGAGGCGCCGAGTCAAACTTAGAGGTGTGAATCACATCTGACCTTTGAGGGAGCAGCACCCCCTCAAACCCCACCCCAGGATGCGGAACGGACAGGCTGGGCACCAGGCTGCGGCGGCCACTCTGTCCGAGAGATGCAGGTCACTTTCTCGTGTGCGGTCACCAGGAAGAGAAGAGAGACCACACCCTGCACCAGGGCCTGCCTTCAGTTCTGGTCAGCACTAAGACCAGGTCAACAGTCTCTTGAATGATGCCATGGTTTGTCGCCTCAGGGAAAATGCGAATCCAGACCACAATGAAGCACATGGCACACCTCTCCCCAGGGCTAAAATGAGAAACAGTGACCCTGGCAAATGTTGGCGGGGATGCAGAAAAGCAGGCTCATTATCACCGTGCTGTCAAGACCATAACACGGTACAGCCATAGTCGGGCGGTTTTTACAAACCTAAACGAGGAGCGGGCACAGAACCCTGCAGACCTACCCCAGTGTATGCCACGGAAATGAACTTATGCTCACACAAAACTCCATATGCCAATGTTTGTGGTGGCTTTATTCGTAACAGCCTCAAACTGGAAAGAGCCCAGCAGTCCTTCGGCAGGTGAATGGTTAAACCATCCATACCACGGAACGCCGCCCAGCATCCCAAGGAACAAACAACTGATGTGCCCAGCAACCTGAATGCATCTCCGGGGGATGAAAAAGAATGAAAAAAGCCAATCCTGAAATGTTACATTTGGTATAATTCCATTTACACATCACATTTGAGATGCCAAAATTTTAGAAGTGGAGGAAAAATTAGTGGTTGCCCGGGTTTCGAGAGGGTAGAGGCGGAGGGGCGAGGAGCAGGTGTGAGACATGGACAGCAAGAGGGACGCATGTGTTGGTGGATTCAAGAGGCGCCATGGCCAAGCACAAGTACAGCAGGAAGATCTGTGGGACCCTCATGAAATCTATCGACGCTGAGCCCCTGGCTACAGCAAGGAGCTCTAGTTTTGCAAAATGTTATCACTAAGGGAACCTGGGTAAAGTATACACAGATCTCTCCGTATTTCTTTCTATAACCACAATGCCTATGAATCTACAATTATCTCCATAAAAAAAGCAATAAGGAAGGAGGGGGAAAAAAGGAGGTCAACAGTAATTTCTTCCAGGAATCACATGTGACTGAGAACCCAAGGATTGTTACTGGTGCTTACAGAAATTATAGAACACAAGCGCTGGTAAGTTAACCAACAGCCTTCACAGGGAAATGATAAACAAGGCACAAGATTAATATTTAATGAGTACAAAGAAAATGCTCACTTTTTAAAGCTGAAATAGGAGAAATGCAAACACCTTTCAAAAACCTAGACAGAGCGAGAATCACTTGGGCTAATGAACACATGGTTAAAAGAAGATGGCAAAATGATGGCAAACCGTACCCTTGCCAGAGGCTGCCGCAGACCAAGGCTAAGGGGGGCTTCTGTGTTTCCCCAGAAGGCAGAGCCCGTGTTGGCGTAAGGAAAACACCCACTCTCCGGGTCTGCTTCTCCAAACAACTGTTTGCATCACAGAATGGGGAGGATGTGTTCCTCGTAGGAGAGCCCCCATGGTATCCAGGCAACACCACTGCTCCCAGCAGACATGAATTAGACACCTTGTAAAAGGTGGGAGCTTTCCTCCCCATACTCACTTATTCTGCATCATGTTCATTATCACCCAGTCAAAAGGGTAGACGTTCTTCCCAATGAGGTTCTTAAACATGATGAATGTTTCCATCAGGAAATCCTGAAATTAAAAAAAAAAAAAAATAGCACATTGCAACAGCCCACCAAGAGAAAGGAGAAAACCAATCCCCTCTTGAGTAATTACAGTATAAATGACCTCGTTTTTTTTAGCGGAATGAAAACATTCTAAAAGTAATGAAGATGTATTTCACAGGAGCTTTCTTCTTTCTGTTTGCCGGGGCACCTCCTGCCTGTGATAACTTTCTCAGGGATATTTTCCGAAATGGGACCTGGGCGGCTCTCTGTCATAGTCACAAAGAGGACCTCTCCAGGTTACAAATACTGCATTCTTTCTGCTTATAGGAAACATGCATTTTGCAAACATCACATGTAGGATTTACTCAAAACACATTTTTCATTATGAACAGGGCCCAGCAGGTTGAATATGGGGTAGTTATCCCATTCCTTTTCTTATGTAATTTACAAACCAAAGGCTCAGGTGAGAACTCCTGACCATCTGCACCAGCTCTGTTCATCATAACCATCGGAGCACGCGGTCATGTGGTCACTTTCAGAAGGCAGCTGCAACCCCACAGCCTATTCAGTGACGCTGATGCCAACCTTGAGCACGATCCTCTCTACCATACGGGTCACTCCCCACCATGCTATGCTGCTCGTGGCATCCTGAAAGGGTACCCGTGTCCAAGGGGCTCCATCCTGGGCCTGTCAGAACCTGGAGGATTTCTTGAACCTGCCGGCGTGGCCCTCGTTCTGAGCTGACCAGAACAGAAGCAGCGCATATCCTGAAAAGCACACCTCTCCAGGAGTCGGCAAGCTCCCTCCAGTGCGGGGTGCACGGGGGGAAGCCATGGAGAATTCACTTAGAAAAATAAGGCCATGGTCAGAGATTACCAAATGAGTGGCTATTTCTCATTTATTTAATCTGTGGAATCATAATTAGGTGCATTGGCTGTGAAGCCCACGGTGGTGTACAGAATTTAAGCAGCCAAGAAAGCAATTCTCAGCAAAGTCGTAAACAAGTGCTTCTCGCAAAAAGGCACCAGCTAAATTTGATAGCATTGGTAAGCTGCTGGGCCAAGCCGAATCCTTTCTTTGCAACCGAACCAGCCGTGCCGGGTTCTGGCAAGTCATGCCTACCGCGTGCACCCTACCATGAATAAAAACTCAGGGAGCAACCATGACCCCCTTTTGACAGCAGAGGCCCCCAGTCAAGGTGAAGATCAGCACCTGAGCCTCTTCGAGAGAGAAAAGTCAGCCCCATGTTCTCCAGACTCTGCTCGCATGAGCTCTGACCACAAAGACCTGAGTTCACACCGGGTAGGATGCTCCGGGGGCCCCAGACACAACGAATGGGGCGTCTCTCCCCAGGCTAATAATGGCAATTTATATTTCCCCACTTACGTTTCCCCACCTTGTCAAGAGTTTCATATTTTAATGACCAGGTTGCATATTTGGCCGGCTGAGTGCCATCATTTAGCCACATCTCTATTTGCATGAAATTGCCTTCTTGCTGATCACTCCTCAAAGCCTAATAATTGAGATACAGGGTCTGGGTTTTATTATTCTGGAAGAGAAGCATATTTTCCCCAACTCCCTTTTTTTTTTTTTTTTTTTCCCTAGGAAACACAGTCCCATACTTCATTAGTATGGCTCAGCTGTTAAATTTTGGTACTTTGCTGATCAGGCAAAATGCTGCGTTTTGTGGAGGATGAGGTTTTGCAAGGCGTCCTTGTCCGTCTGCAGAATTTACTAGCCATGGCGATGGTCCTCTCCGTGGCCGATGAGGCTTAGCGGATGATTACACTGCTATCTCCAAGTCAACAAGGGGACACAGAGGACTAATATAAGATCTTCGGTGAAAATTTCCTCTGTCAGTGCCAATCCGTTCCCGCTGTCTTTTTCAGTTTGATTATTCACAGGATGCCCCATATAGTAAGTGGGCAGCTCTAACAACAGCCATCAGACCACAGCCACAATCTTCTTGTCATGAATCTATCTGCTTCTGTCCTTCCCCATCCCCACCCACCTGAACAAATGGTCATCCTCTCTCACCCGGACTGTTGAGGGGAATCCTGGCCTGCCTGTCCGTGTCTACTCCTGTGCCTCTCGATCCCTCCCCTTGACCCAGAGTGGCCTTTTCACATTACAAACCTGGCCAAGGCACCAACATCTCCCAACCTCCCATTTCACCCACATGCCCGGAGACTTCCCAGTGTTCTCAAAGACAACGCATCTTGACACTGCGAAGGAAATCCTGCTATGCCAAAGGAGGAAGTGTTTCAGACAAGGACCCTCAGTAGATGATCATCAGATGAAGAACGGTCAGGAGACTGGATACTGGCCAATGCTGTGTGGATGCCGAAGCATAAACTAAAGATCACGGGACAATTGTGAAGGGCTACATGTCCTCACAATGGGGAGGTCAGGCTGGTGCCCGCTCTCAACCAAGAGATCAAACTCATGGTCAGGTCACAGTGAGCTCGGCATTCTCACCCTCCTAACGGGCGCAATGAGGAGCACTTCAGCCCAGCTCTGAAACTCTCCTGCCGAAAGGATGAATCTGAACTTTAGGCCAAGCTTCCAGTTTGCAGGATGTATGGAGGGACAGGGCAGCACGCCAAAAACCATGCAAAGCAGCACAAAGAACGACAAGAGAGGGTGAGGGACCTGTTCTAGAAAAAAGAGATGAAGGAGGCACAACCAAATGCAATGAGGGAATCTAGACTGGATCCTGAATTGAGGAAGCCCCTCAGAAAAGACAAGAAAGACTGGGAAGGTTAGAGAAAATCTGAGTATGCATGCTTCTGTGTGTGATGTTCTGGAAAGGCAATGAGGCGGTTGGGGGAGGTCCTAGTTCTTGAGAGAGGCTCGCTGACCCACTAAGGCAGAGGCATGGCTCTCACACACTTACAGGACACCAAAGTGCTCACGACTGGTGCATTTGGGTGGCAAGAATCGTAGTGCTCACTGTGCTATTCTTTTGGACTCTGCACAGTTGAAGTTTTGTGTGACAAACAGAGGAGAACGTACAGGTAGAACTGGGGGAATGCTCCTGAGATCTGGGGACCACAGCAGTGTCACCTCTTGGTCTGGATCCCGGGCTATAGATCTGTAAGACATTAGCACTGGGGAAAGCAGGTCGAATATTACTTTGTACAGCCATGTGTGATGCCACAATTATCTCAAAAAGTTTACTCAAAAAAAAACAAAGGCCTGAAAAAAATAATTTTAAAACAAAGAGAAACAAACAAATGGTGTAGAAAGTTGAAAACAACTCAGGACAGGCTGATGGCTGAATGGGACACACGGAGTAAGGAGCAATGAGCAAAGGGCGTGTGTCCACCTGGCAAGACGGGAACAACTGTCAGGTCATTGTCCTCAGAACAGGTGAGACTGACACTGAATGAAGGCACAGGGCATTCCAGAGACAGAAACTTGCTGGCTCACAGGCCTGCCCTCTGGGCTTCCCTAGATGAGAACCCGGAAGTGGAGAGGCCATGGGACAGGTGGGGCTGCTTGGGGATGCATGGTCAGCTGTGAGTACACAGCGGAAGCCAGAAGGCCACGGTCCTCAAGTTTTGCATTCACTCAACGTTTCTCTATTTTTATTATTTATTTATTTATTTGACAGAGAAAGAGAGAGAGAGATAGAGAGATGGTGAGAGAGGGAGCACACGCGGGGGGGGGGGGGGTCGAGGGGGAGAAACAGACTTCCCACTGAGCAGGGAGCCTGATGCAGGGCTCAATCCCAGGACCCAGAGATCATGACCTGAGCTGAAGGCAGAGGCTTAACGGCTGAGCCACCTAGGCGCCCCTTCACTGGACATTTAACCAGCAAGCATTACTTCTACCTGCACTGTCCTCCGTTAGGGCACTGTTCATTCAGTCACTCAACGGACATTTCTGAAGGGCCACCCAGTGGGAATCTGGGACATGTGGCAAGACAGCCGTCTTCCCTGGAAGGTCCAGGGTGCTCCTCATCACCTCTGATCTTACTACAAAGAGCAAGTTCTCTACTTGTGTTCCTGATGGTGCAACTGGACAGGTGAGAGCCAGCCGCCCATCCTGCCGCTCAGCATCTCCACTGCACGAGAACAGAATGGTCCCGCGGGGCACACCACGCTGGAGATCACTCTGTCCCAAGAATCTGGAACCGTACATGTCCATTGTTTCTCTTTTCTGGATCATTCTGCCTCACGCTGTGCTCCCTCTGCTCCCTGGCCTGAAGTCCGAGGGCCATTTGAGAGACTGTAAAAGTAACAGCGCTGACCCCATGACTTTGGCATTGACGGTAACTGCAGTTTTCTATGGGAATCGCTCATCCAACCAAATAAGGGCTCAATTTGAAAACCTGAAGCAGCACCTGTTACAAGGACGTGGTCCCAAGAAAATGGTCTAGGCTGTTTTCATATCACAGTACTAACTTTCAATTACTGAACACAAAATGATCTCTCATTTTTGTGGGCGGTTGTCAGAGTAGAAAAAAAATACTTTCTACGTCCAGTTAACAGACAGGAACACACTTCACAAAGGTTCTGACAGATTAACAACAATAAAAAGGTCTACAGTCCTTGCAATAGGAATTCGTGATATCCAAACCACAAATGCCATTTTATAGTGGAAATCAAATCGTCTGCAAATAATTGATTTTCTGAACTGCTGTGTCTAAAGGAAAAAAAAAAAAATCCCTCGGGAAATCATGACCACAACATGTAGTAAGTATCTAGTTGTCTTCTCTGAGCAAGGAGAGAGGGCATACACTTGGAATTCAGCAAATTATAGTCATTTTTAAAAACCACTCTGGAGAATCACGTTTCTCGAGGCACTAAAGCTTCCCTACCAACGACACCTCTTAATGGTTCAGATGAAATATTTTTCACGGTTTGCATGTGTGGGTATGGATCATAGGACTGTTCTGATAAAGGACAAATGATTAATCGCAGCCCTAAGTATCCAGGACGGGTAATGCTTCTCATTCTGAAAACTGTATTATTCAGCCTGGAATGCCATCTAGGAAACTGTTCATGTAGGTTCGGCTACAACTCCCTTCCACTGACCCAAACAGGGAGGAGGAATACTGTTCAGATTCACTGGTGGCATGGAACGGCCCCCATATCACATGATTTCACTACGCCATGACAGCTGAGAGGTGACAGGACCCAAGTAATACAGGTCACATACCTGAGCAACGTATCCTTTAAGCTAAAGAACTGAACACCAAGAGACACAAACACATATATATTCTTACTCCTTCACTTTCATTTAAGGAAAATTGCTATGATTTTAAGGTGCAGACCCATTTTTGTCTCCTTAGAAATCTAAATACATGCATGCACACACACTCAGAGTGGCAACAATTAATAAGGCTGTTTTTTATTAAAAATAACCCTTTGGAAAATAATTCACATGCTTTCTTCTTCCCCTCCCTTAGTAGATACCATGATGTAAAGTGTCACCAACTTTGTTCTAGAAACACTAGTAGCATTTGTTAGACCCACTAGGAGTCTAGGGGTATCAGAAATGAAATCGGTGTTACTAGACCCCAGATTTTAGGTCACCATCTAGCCGAGGACTCTGCCAACGAGTGTGGTGGCAGACTCACGGAAGACATCTACCGTCTGGCCAGAGGACTTCAGGTCGTTAGGGAGGTAGTTTCAAAGCACGAACTTCCCCTCTATTATACTTGCCCTAATTAAGCCGTATCATAGTTGCATTGAGGAAGACTGGAGAATTATTTGGAGAAATGCTGATGAGCTCCCATGATTAGAGCTAATTAATACGAGAGTATGATTTACAGCTGAAAAGACTCTCTGCCTTCTGCTACTGAGAAGCCAATCAATACGTGAACGGGAGTTACTAGAACACTCTCCAAGGGTAGGGTCTCCACATCTCCAGTGACCCCAGAGCATAAGGAAGCCCTTTCTGGGCTGACATGCTGAGTCACTCCCAAATTCAGCGTTAGGAACAAGTCTGCGTGTGGGGACCCACGTCTTCTTAGAAACACGGCTTTCTTTTTGACAGGTGGCTTCTCAAACCAACTGGAGCCAAGTCCCCATGCAAACTCACACTTAAAATCAGTCCCCATACACAAAATCTTACTTAAAATGGAAACACCAACACCAGTGTCTTGCCTATAATGCTGGCCCCCAAACATACTCCTATGAAAAGGGCCAAAGTCACACTCACCACAACGTCAGTCCTCATTTTTCCGAAAGTCTTGATCAAATGGGCATAATGATAATCTTCCATTTGTCGTAAAATCGCTGTCATACAAGCCACGAAGTTTCCCTGTAAAGGAATGAGAAGATTCAGTTAGACGGGGAGAGAACACCACTCCTAGGAAACGTCGGTATCAACTAAGATTCTGTCGTGGAAACGGTCAGGGGCGTGGGCAGGGGGTCCCCGAGCTCCAGCCCCCTGGCTGGATGGCTGGCGTTAAGAGGGCCAGGCCCTCCGACCTCACCGTCTTGGGCTTCGCTACACCTCCTTCTCTCGAACTGCATTAAATGCTTCCTGAGGCTGGAAAAACAAGCTCTAAATATGTTTTGCATTAAATATGCAAAAATTAGAGGCAAGATTGAAAGCACCACCGCTCCTGTTTGGTGCTCCACCAAAAGTCGCTGCTCTCGTCACCGGGCGGACCATGTGCGCAGCCCTTCCTCTTGGGCCGTGGCAAAGAGAGAACTTTTATTTCTCAAACTCTGCCTGTGTCCCCCTTGGCCAATTTGGAGGCAGTCACCACCGATTCCATGATGAGTTATGGTCCAATTCTCGTCCACAAGAAGAACGTGAAGAGGCAGGCAGGCTCATCAGAATGCAAAGTGGGTGAGAGGAGGGTTTCTCCTAACAGAAAAGGAAGAGGAAGAGGGAACACAAACCAACCAACAGAATCAAGACCTGGAGAAAACAGCAAGGCCAAAGCAGCTAATGAAGAGGCAGCCACTATGTGTGGAACCGTGGGTACGCACTGAAGGGGACTGAGCTTGCGGGGTGGGCGGAGGGCCAAGTGGTCCTGCTGCCACTGTCCACCATCTACCCCTTCTGGGGGTCATGGCACAGAACATCTTAAAAGCTATCCTTGCTCTTCCATATTTTCCCCTAAATTAATGACACTGAAGACACATGGGACATATATTTTCTCCCACTAAACCAGTACAAGTATGGTCCAACTATAGGAGGAGACACACGTTCAGGCCTATCCCCAGTTTTGCCCTCTTTCATGAGTTCCCAGAGCGCATTCCTTGAGAAACCCCACTCCGACAAGCATCACACTCTATCCCCCACATCCTCCACATGAGCCTAAACACACACCTGACAGTGAAACAGAACAGTCCACTAGTTGCCCCAACCCCTGTATTCCTCTAGTACACACGTAGGCTTGCAAATGAGTCCCCAAAGGGTACAGGACTCAAATTGAACAAGTACAAGTATTAACTCTGGTACATTCCATTTGCACAGAATGTAAATTATTTGTGAATGATGAGAATTGCCCAATTCAGATTCCAAGATAGTGTTCAAAAGAAGATTTGAAGGGGTGCCTGGGTGGCTCAGTGGGTTAAAGCCTCTCCCTTCAGCTCGGGTCATGATCCCAGGGTCCTGGGATCGAGCCCCGCATCGGGCTCTCTGCTCAGCGGGGAGCCTGCTCCCCTCCCCGCCTGCCTCTCTGCCTACTTGTGATCTCTGTCAAATAAATAAAAATTATTTTTTAAAAATGGTGGGGTTACACTGTATGTTTAAATAAAAATTTAAAAGGAAAGAAAGAAAGAAAAGAGATGAAGAATGCTTCTCTTCTGCTGGAGGAATGATTTGGAAAATGGCACAATGTCTTTGAATATGAACTTTTGAAATATGTAAATATTTGGCATTCCCACGAGCTCAGGAGAACCTGCCTTTGTCTCTCTACTCTTAACAAGATGCTAACTAGCTCTTGGATAAGGGTCTTTGTGATATTACGTGTCAATCAACCACCATGTGTCGAGGGCTGTGCTGAGGCCTCATTCAAACCCACCACTGATTCTCTTCTTGACCCATTTTACAGGCAGTAAGACTGAGGCTGCGTGGCCCCTCCCCTGGAGTTAGCAGCAAAGCGGGGCATGGCCCCAGTGCTGCCGTTGGCAGGGTGGGAGCCTAGCAGCAGAGCTAACATCTTTCCTCTTGTCCAGATGTACATTTTAATTATTTTTCTAAGAAATCTGAGGCCGCTGCTGATGGTCGTGAGATGGAGACTCACGTTCCTGCAGGCATCAGAGAAAGTTGTAGGAGGGTGAAAAGAGGGCGCCACAGGGCACCCCCAGTTTCCTCCCCGACACAGCCTTCTGTGGCTAGGCTCCTCCTCTGGAGACCAGGAGATTTTCTGGAGTAAGAAGAGGCCTGAACTGGCCAAGATGCACCTGGCAGGGGCTCGAGTTATCTCTCTGTAGGTCCAAACAGTTGAAAAATGGGGGCTTCCACATTAGAATCACTAAAATCCCAAAGCCAGCTTTGGGTAATTCGATGTAGAATACCTCAATACTTAATGTCAATATCAAGTCGAAAGAAAGAAAAGCAAGGCCCCAGAGCAGGTTTGAGAATGCCAAGAGCAGGAGTGCGGAGCAGCACCAAGGAGAAAAAGCAGCGCATTGGGAGCCCGGGCAGGTCCTCGAGCAGGTGGTACGGAGTTACTTGATCGAGGGAACAGACTGCCCCATAATGCTGCGAACCTCATGCAAGGCCAAGGCTGGGCTAGCTGGCACGATGCATAAAATGAGTAAGTCAGGAGAACAAAGCAATTTCAAGGCAAGCCAATGGCCTCTTACTTTATAGTGATGAGGACTAATCGGGAGGATGCCTAGGGACTAGGGAGACAGAGGCAGGGCAATACCATGAGTTGGAGGTCAAAAGGCCAGGGAGTACAAAGGTGCTATTTACTTCACCTACAGAAATATTCCAGAACATGTGTACTATTCAGACTTTTCTTCCTTAGAGGAAGCAAATCTTGCTATTTTGTAGTCTGTACTAGGCTGAAGTAGGAACGGGGTAACATGCCTGTTGAAATCCATAGCAATGCTCCCCCTTGCCTTTGGAATGGAGCCCCATGCACGGGGTGCCCATATTTCCAGAGGGAAGGGATATGGGGACCATGAGGCTTTACGCCCTCATGAACCTAGCAGAACTCTTCTGTACAGCGGACGTGGGTAGGGCAGGAGGGTTTGGTTCTGGGTGTGGACCCAGTGGGTGATTCCCGAAGCTGTATTTGAACCCCCTCCATACCCAAGAAGCAGCAATGGAGAACTGTGAAAAGAAAACTTTCATGCTGCAGGCTCAAAAGAAAATTACTCTCCTATGCTTTTTAATTGTTTTATTTAAAGTGCATTTAGAAGTCTTAGGAAGCTTTTGCTTTTGAACAATGGGTGCGTTGGCAGGTACGCTGGCGAGGATTGTACAGAACTCGTCCTAAAACCTGAGCATGCGGACCAGGGTCCGGCCCCAGCGGCGGAGTAAACACAAGGAAATAAATAAGCGTCAGACACATCCCTTACAGCTCAAAGCAATGCAAAGCAGGAGCAGAGAAGTCAGGATACGGTTGCAGAAAACTTAAAAATCAGGACACATAATGCCTAATAAAAAAAAAAAGTGAACTTCATTAGTAATCACAGATGAAAATGATTTATCATTATTTGCCTGCCAAAACAGCAAAGGAGTATTTAAGTGAGGATCCTGTTAGCAAGGGGGCAGGGCACAAGCACTCTTACACACTGCTGGTGGGAGCATAAATTGCTATAACCTTTTTAAAAAGCGATTTGGCAACAGCTTTGAAAAGTCTTAGAAAAAATACTCATCTCTTTGGTAATTCTACTGCTAACAATCCACCTAAGAAAGTTAACTCAAAATATGAAATTTCATGCCTAAAGATGTCCGTCGCATTGCTGAAAATACGTGCATCGTGTTGAAAAATAAGCAACTGTGTCAAACAATACAATGTTTTGTAGGAAGGCGGGATAAACTATAGGATGCCCAGTTCATTCAGGATCTCAGATGGACGACAAAAAAATAGGTATGTCCCAAATACTGCGCTGGAAAATACTGCATGGGACACCATACACAAACACAGCCCTTTATCATGTAGCAGAAGCTCAGGTTGAACCGGGTCCCCTGTGCTGCTGTTTGCTAAATCAGGCGACCCTCCCCCAGAGCATGATTGTGGAACGTGATGCAACCATGAGAACATTAAATGTTAACACGCAAACCTGAAATATTTTAATAAAATGAAAAAATGCTCGAGGAACAAGCATGGAGATAATTACATAGCCATATTTCAGCAGGATAAAGGATATAGCACAAGAAAGAAAAAAGATAAAGACGAAACAACAAGGAAGAGAAAAAAGGGGAAAAAAAAACATAGTCATGAGGGGTTGGAGGGCAAAACCAAATTATTTTTTTTAACTGAAAATGTTAGTACTTTAGAAGATGATCCTGAGAGAAAAAGATGTCATCTGGCAGCAGGAACCAACTGTCCCTGTCCCCGAGTTCTGTGTTTCCTGCTCCCTTAGCCTCAAAGGGGCAGGCCACCCTGTCCATGCATCAGTGCTCCAGCAGTGCTCCGGTGTTAAAGCTGCTTGGGCTCCCAGGGCACCAGGCAGACAGACAGGCAGGAGAGGGGACAGGAAAAACTACCAACAGGCAGAATCAAACACTTCCCTTGGAGGAGGGGACATTTTGCAAATGAATCGAAGACATCACCGCAGGATATAGAAGCAAAATATTTTTGAAAAGGACACATTTGGGAGAATGGGGATCTAGGAGGAGACCTACCCTGGAAACGGTATCTTTGTCTGCTTTGCCTCGTGTAAGGGCTAAGGGTGAGTACATGAATGGGAAGGAGCAACCTCAAGGATTCAAACGCCTGGCCCGGAGCAGTCCTGAGGGTGTACGCCTCCTCTCTGTACTAAAACGCAGGGTAGCCACGCGACTTGAAGGTGCCGGAGGAAACTGCTCTTGGTGGTTCCGTCAATGAGAAAGAGATGGTATGCAAGACCCTGGAGCTCACACTTGGCACACAGCCCACCTCTTCTCTCTAGACACATGGTACAGGTGGAAATGTTAACTCTCTTCAAAGTGCTCCAAATAACAAGGGATTTGGGGGCAGCTCCAAACCACAGCAGAGGGAGCTGGGGACACTGACCCAGCAGCACCAAGTGCGGGGGCGGGATCCAGGTCTGAACGGCCGGAGAATCCCACTCAAGTCTGGGATTACGCTTCTTGACCTCCAGGGATGGCTTGTTAATGATTCTGAACACATTTTCACCGAGGTAAGCACTCTGAAGAGAAACTCTCGTTTGGATATTGAAGTTTCAGGGATGGTGATGAAAACAGACCTCATGGTCATCGCTAAAGACGAAAGGAAAAGGAACCCTCGACAGGTGGGATACGGCACTCAGCAGCACTGGGCACAGGTCGCCCTACAGGTGCAAGGACGAAAGCCTTGGCGAACTGATTTTCATTCTGGGGGTGTTCAAACCAAAGAACCAATAATGTAAAGCAACGTTACGAGCACGGAAAATAGGGAAGGGAAGGAACTGAGAGCAGGGTCTGCCATTCCAAAGGCAGGCAAGACTTAGATGGATGAGTTCTTGTTACAGCGAAGGGGAAAGCTCTAGGGCTCCTGAAGGCTTTCTGTTTTCAGAAAGGGAAAGCCACAAGGGAAATGTGTAAGGGCTCTATGTGCAATGAGGATGTTTAAAAAAGAATAGGGAGTCCAAAATGTTAACAACAAAACATTTTGAGAAGCACCTCAAAACGTTCCCTGGCCCAAAGATTCCTCCAAAGTCTCTGTAGAGATGATGTTTGTGAACATATACCTCAGGGCTTCTGCATGAAGTAATCCAAACACACCTCACCTCTGTTTCCTCCATTAAGCAGACACCAGAGAACACTGTTTACTTCACAAACCCACAAGGACGAAGAGAAGGAGGAGAGACAGAGCTAAAGACAAGAGAATTCTGGAAGCTGATGAGGGAAGCAGAAATGGTTATCGAGTGCCCCGGACGCAGGAAGGGGATGATCCTCTACAGGAACCTGTGGATTCCAGGCACAAGGCCCTAGGAAGACTCAGAAAGCAAGGCTACACTGTGGGGCAGAAATCAAGGTGCTGCTGTCTTCAACATGTGGCCAATGTGGCCCCTCCCAGCTCGTCTCGTCCACTGAGGGGATGCTCCCGCTCACTCCCAGGCAGGGGACCACATGTTGATTCCCCGCAAGGGGAGGGATGCCTGACAAAGCTGGAAAGAAATGGGGGCAGAAGCCACCTGGCTGAAAAGTATCTAGTAACAGGCAACCAAACACTGTGTGTTCCCCCTTCTCTGTTCCACCCAGCTCCCAGCATAGCAGCAAGGATGTTCAAATGAACCCCTTCTACCAGCCTCAGACCCACGTCAAACTGGAACAAGGGACCAGAAGAATCCTCTTTGGAGA
The DNA here is from genome assembly GCA_003697995.1 of Taxidea taxus jeffersonii. Classification (NCBI taxonomy): domain Eukaryota; kingdom Metazoa; phylum Chordata; class Mammalia; order Carnivora; family Mustelidae; genus Taxidea; species Taxidea taxus. The sequence continues at coordinate 51,534 of RCUC01173288.1, forward strand.
AACCGACCAGCCCAAGGGAGCATATGCACTGTCTGCCCACAGAGGTTCAGCCCACCCAGGCTCACTGCCCCTCCAACCTCCATGCACACGTGGGAAACAGATAGTCTGATCGAGATCACGTGGCCTCATGAGTAAAGTTGATCAAGCATGAGTAAGAGAAACCAAAACAAATAAGCAAAAGCAGACCCAGAGGAAAGAAAAAAACTGGGGATATATAAGAGAATTCAAAGATCTATACTAATTACTATAAACAGATTAGATAGATTATATCCATAAAACAAGAACATAATGTTATAAAAATAATAAGAACAAAGACCAAGAACGGATTCTGGAATATTCAAACTAGGAGAGCAGAAATAAACATTTTAACCAAACGTGGGGAGGTAAAACAAAATCCTCCAGAGAGTGGAACAAAACGATGCACACACACACACAGAGTAAGAACATCAGAGAATCCATTCAAGAGGCTCAGTATCTGGGGCGCACAGGTGGCTTGATCGGTCGGGTGTCCAACTCTTGATTTGGGCTCTGCTCATGTGATCTTGGGGTCACGGGGTCGAGGCCTGCCTGGGGCTCTGAACTCAGTGCAGAGTCTGATGTCCCTCTCCTTGTTCTTCCCCTGCTTTCGCTCTTTCTTTCTCTTTCTCTCAAATAAATAACATCTAAAAACAACAACAACAACAGACGCTCAATATCTGATAGGCAAGGATTCCAGAAAGAAAAAACACAGAAAATGGAGAGACAATAGCTATTTTTATAAAATGATAGGATAGCTACATAAAAACTATTTGAATAAATGAGTTCAGCTGGTTGCAGGATACAGGATCAAAATATAAAAAACAACTGCCTCTCTATACACTAACAATGAACAACCCAAAAATGAAATTCAGAAAATAACTCTATTTATAAAAACATCCAAAAAAAAAACTTAATGGAAATATACCCCATGTTCATGGATTGAAAGACTTCATATTGCTATGATGGTGGCATCCCCCAAATTAGTGTACAGGTTCTGTGCACCCCCTATCCAAATCCCAGCCAGCAGCGCTGTAGAAACTGACCAGCCAATCACAGATAACCCCAGACTGCATGATTCCATTGCAAGAGAAGATCCAGAATAGGCAAACCTATAAAGGCAGAAAGGAATTAGTGATGGGCAAGAGCTCAAGGTTGGGGGTAAGTGGGAAGTGACTGCTCTTTGGATCATATTTCTTTTGGGGATGATGACAATAATCTAAAATTGATTATGGTAGGAAACAACTCTGTGATTATACTAAACACTTAAACTGTTCACCTGAAATAGATGAATTTTAGAGTATGTGAATTATATCTCAATAAAGCTGTCAAAAACTTTTAAAGAGGGATGCCTGGGTGGCTCAGTTGGTTGAGCGGCTGCCTTCGGCTCAGGTCATGATCCCAGTGTCCTGGGATGGAGTCCCACATTGGACTCCTTGCTTAGCAGGAAGCCTGCTTCTCCCTCTGCCTCTGCCTGCCTCTCTGTCTGCCTGTGCTTGCTCTCTCTCTTTCTCTGACAAATTAAAAAAAAAAAAAAAACTTTTAAAGATAGAAAATAATTAAATGAGATAATTATTCTCAAATGGCACGCACTAAGCGTCGAGCATGACCAACACTCATCATTATGAGAGCTCACAATACTAGGGATAAAACAATGATTCTAAAAAATTAAAGAAGAAAGGAAAAGGAAGAGTTGCCAAGTGCACTGGCAATTGCTAACACAGAGGAGGAGGTGGGGGGACAGCTAATTCTCAGGATAGTAAACTATTTGCCCTGATCAACCAAGGAAATGTACTACTCAGATGTAAAATAATAGTAAATACTAGGAAAAATATTTCCTAGGAATATTTTCCTAGGAAATTTTCCTAGGAATAAAAAATAGTTCCTAGGAAACACATATTTCCAAATTCTATGATCCTTGTGAAGTTATTCTTTCTCCTCAGATTTTTTGAAATACACAGATGACAGTTCTTCCTTGTTGCTTTAAATTTTCTCACGTATGTGTTTCCATGTCATATGAAACATCTTAACCCTTTCAGGATTGGAAGGGAACTATGGGGAAGAAATTAACATTGAAAATGCTGGTGGAACATGCTATAAAATGAAAGAAAGGAAAAGAGTGCGATGAAAAATACATCAGAAGGCCCAAGTCATTGCTATACTTGTATAAAGGTATTTCATATGATGTTAATTAAATGTTTGATGAAACATAAGATATAATTATAAGACCAAATCAGGTTCTCTTGTTAAAATGAAGGTCCTCAGAAAAATGAGTATTCATTCACAACATTTGAACTTACTGCACTTTCCCAGAAAGACAATTCATGGTAAAACTGAGGACTGTGTTATGTTCCTTTTCTCATTTCAAGAGCAATTTAGTCCCATGAAGACTTTATCCAATGTATGGGCATCTTTTTATTAATTTAGTTTCCAAAACACTGCAATTCCTTATTTTATGAAGGACCATAAAGTGAGAAATGTTGGTAAAAAGGAACTACACAAAATTAAAAATGGAATGGTTGAGAGACTATACTAATGTCATCCATTAGCTTTCTTCAACTCCTAGTAACAAAATTACACCTGTATCTTAAGTTTAAATTGAGTGCCTGGTTGAGTTCATAGAGTACTGGTATTTCATATTATCACAGACACTGTAAGGAAAGAAATCTAATTTTAAAAACAAAATCAATTTCAATTTTACAATGGCAGTAATTGTAGGAAGATGTTTATAGGCTAAACATACCGAAAGGGACTATCTGGATCTTAAGTTACGCATAACAATTACCTGCTACTTATTCAATGCAATAAATTAAACACATATTCACATTTGTTACAGAGGACAAAAATAAATTACAATAAAATTCTACATATACAATTATACCTTAGGATACAATGAGGAATATATACTTTGTATACAACTTCTTAATATAACCTATTTGTTGCTAACACAAGTCAGAGAGTAAAGCAGAAAACTTTGTATTTATTTTCATAAACTCGGCAATCAGATAATATTAAAGCCTTACAGAGCTTAGGATTTTCCAAATCTTCTCCCATGAAATATGGCATCTATAAACACACTGTAGTAGAAACAAGGATAATTCAGTCATAACAAAATTTTACCACTGAAGGAAGGATCAATATGCCTACATGTTTCTTTTAATTGACTTCTGTCCATAAAGGAGACTATCACCATCCTAGTTACAGATTACAGTTGAAACTTCCTGGGATAAGATGAAATTCCTCTTCATGAATCATAAAGGATATCATCCTCAATATTATTTATATTGGTTGGATGTGTGGGTATAGAGGAAACTATGTGCCATACCAAGTGTTAAAAAATTAAGTTCGTGAGTCATAAGGAGATAGAATATATTTTGAAATGAGATTATTATATAATATAAAATATTAAAAATATCAGTTATAACAGTATTATTTCTGCTACCTACTATGCACAAAAGCGCACACACACGCGCACACGCACACACACACAATGAGCAGATGTGTGCTCAAACGCTACACAACTCGACATAGCACTCATAGCTTGTCTGCTTATGACTCTACACCCCCAAAGGCATATATGGAAGTTAAATGCCCCTGATATTCATTTTAGAAGTCTCCTGCTGTGGGACTGGTTGGCTCCAGCCAGGGTCCGCGTTGGGTACTGAAGCCCGCGGGTCGAGGTCGTTGGAAAGTACTGTGTCCTGCCCACAGATTCCTCTGTGTCCCCTAGTGTGTTGGCACACGAAGGACACACTATCACCTCGGTAGTGTTTCGTGCCAAAAACATTTGCTCATGAGGAAATGCAGAGACAGACCCAGACACAGGACGTCTGACAAGACAACTGACCTAGGCCTCCAAAAGACTCAATGAGGAAATTTCATTTGGGTCATGTATTAGATTTTAACAAGGGATCATGGCTAATTTTAATAGATGCCATAGTCTTAGACTATGTAGCAGAATCATTCTTAGGAGATACATGAAACAAGGATGACCAGTCATGACCTCTGTGTTGAACTCTTGGTCTAGTAAATAACAAGTTTACAGGACACACATACACAACTCCACCAAAGAGGAAAGGCAGATATAATGCTTTTGGGCAAAATGTCCAAAAAGGGTGGATCTCGTTGATGAGACTACTGGTTTTTATTATCATTTTTCCCCCAATTTCTTTATCTAAGAAAAAAACTTCAAAATAAAAAACTGAGGGAATACAGTCTACCCACAGTCTAGTGGAGAAGACACACATGACAACAATTAATTAAGACACAATGTCACAAATACGAGAAAAGGGAGTTATTACAGACTGACAAGGGAATTCTAAGGAGGAAGTGTTTCTTTTCCAATCCCAGGAACTATTACTCAATATAATAACAGGAACACAAGCAATGATTTAGCTATTTTAAGATACACTTGGGGAGGGGAGACCAGAGAAGTGACGAGCTTTAAGCAACCCAAATTCAGGAATATACACTCGGGAAAATGTTTGAGGAGCTAAAGTATAACCAAATGGGGGTGTACGGCTTTTGCATATAAAGCACCACCACATGCATTCTTCCCGAATGCTGGGATGGCTGCACCTATTATGTTCTCGCCCTACCAAAACGGCCTACAGTGAAAGCACAAAGGGAAGAACAGAAACATCCTATTTCCCTACCAAATAGGGATCTTCATATCACTCAGACTCCTTCTGACGTTTTACAGTATCGGTCTCTTTATGGTAAGAGTCACACAGCTGTGTCACCGAAGAGTAGTCTGGCAGTCAAACTTCTAGAGGCAGACATTTTGGAATCATCACCTGACTGAGACCAAGAATACTATGCAAAGCAGAACAGACATTTTCATCTCTCCGAGCCTCAGTTTACTCATCTGCACAATGGCAACAATGATTTTAAAATCCAGGCTTCCTGGAAGGTTTAACTTGATCACATACGTAAGGATATTAGCATAGTCGTTGGCTATGTAACGAGTGACGGCTCTCACGGTGGCCGAGACAGTGATGATGAAGATAAAACATAAAAACATACACAGAAGATTATTTCAAAGCCACTAAGTTTATATGTGAAAACTCACAACACATTCAAGACAGAACCAAAGAGGACCTTAGAAAAAAGGGAAGAGATACATTCATGGCCTAGAAGAATCAGCCTAGTTGAGATGCCACCAATGATCTACCGTTACAAAACACCAGCAGGTGTTTCCCGTGGAAATCAACGATCTAATTCCAAACTTTACACAGAAAAACGAGGGACATGAAACAGCCAAAGACACACTGAACCGAGTAGGACACTACCAGATTTTAAGATTTATTATAGAACTACCGGCATCGAAGGAGCAGGTGTGCTGGCGAGACAGGCCGTCAATAAAATGAACTGACCACGCGCTGGGCTCATGGATTCTCAAAACAAAGAAACTCCATGAGAAAGGAGAGCATTTTCAACAAGTGGTATTTCCAAAAGGTACAAGAGTCAGGAAGGAAAGGGAGGGAGGGAGGGCTGATCATACCCTACACCACATACAAGAATCAACTCCAAATAGATCATAGTCCAAAATGCTAAAGCTAAAACAACAAAACTTCTACAGGACGACACAGGAGAAAACCTTCATGAACTTGAGTTAGGCAAGTATTTCTCAGGATGCAAAAAGCTAAAAACAAAAGGGAAAAAAGCATAAATCAGACTTCTTCAAATTAAAAACACTGGTTCTTTGAAAGACTTTGCAAAGAAAGCAAAAAGGCAGGCAGTGGAACCAAAGAAGATAGTTGCAAGTGCACATCCGACAGAAGGCTCGTACCCAGAGTGTATACAGACTCTGAAAACTCAGTAATAAAAACAACCCATCAAAAAACTGGCAAAAAAGAAAACATTTACACAGATACTTCACCAAAAAAGAGAAACAAATGGCAGACACACAAGAAAACACAATCAGTGTCACTAGTCAATAGGAAAATGCAAATTAAAACCACAAGGAGATGCCAGGACACACCTATTAGAATGGCTAAAGTCTAAGGGAAAAACAAACAAACAAAAGGCAGGAAGACGCAGGGCAAGTGAAATTCTCCTGAATTGCTGGTCTGAAGGCGAAATGATACAGCCATTCTAGAAAACGCTGCGGCAGTTTCCTACGGTTAATCATATACTTACTTGATGAGAAGATAAAACCATCCTGCTTCTAGGTATTTACCTGAGAGAAATGAAAACACAGGTCCATACTAAGACCCCTACACAAATTGTATAGGCAGTTCTGTTCCTAACTCCCCCAGGGACACAGCCAACACATCCCCTGTCAGTAGATGGGTGAACAAAGTGTGGTACGTCCATAGGATAGAACAGCGCCGAGCACGACAGTGACAGAGCAGGGATAAGGGCTCCAGACGGACACTAGGGACTGCTGGAGGTGAACGGAAACCCTCCAACCTGTGCACTGGGTCCTGATGATGCCAAATGTAGATACTGTGAAAATGCAGAACTGAAAAGTAGGAATGTTACTGTATTACCCTGAAAACGCACATAAGGAAGAACATTTGAGCATCGTAAAATTCCCTGTAAAGGAAATGTAACTAATCCTAATATTATAAAGGATTCTTTCTTGCTCTTACATGTAGAGAAACAGACTAGTTTTAATAAAAGCAGGACCACACTTTAATTATTGTCACTTTCGAATGGCTTTGTTATTTGGTGGTGCGAGCCCACATCATTACTCGCGTCTTTCCCATTGTTCCGGAGTAGCCATGCCAATTTATTCTTGCCCGAGAACATTACAGCCACGTGACTCAATTTGAAACGGGTCCCAATGGGATTTAATTTGAGATTCCACAGAATTTTTTAATTAATCGAGGAGGCTCAGGCTATCAGCTTCCTTGTTTCCACAAATACACTGCGTATCCATTTGTTTGAGTCTATTTTAGGCCATTTGCAGTTTTCATCACAGGGATCGTAAACAGCTCTTGTCACTGGTGTTCCTACTGGGAGGGGCGCCTTCTTCAAAACCTTTTGAATTTTCTATCTTTATTTGTATATTTGGGGAATGACTGAATTTAATGTGTGTAGTTTGTGATTGAACTTAACAGAATTTAGTTATTACTCCCAATAGTTTTGGATATTGGGGGGGTGGGGGAAGGATGGGCTCTAAAGAAATACAATCTGTCAATAATTGTGTACTGTTGTCACTGCTGCGCTTCTGTTTCTTTTTTTTCCTCATTTCTTTGATCCAAAGGGTCTAAATGATCTACCGCTTAATTATTGCTTCTGACCTGATTTCTTTTTTTTTTTTAAGATTTATTTATTGATTTATTTGACAGACAGAGATCACAAGCAGGCAGAGAGGTAGGCAGAGAGAGACGAAAGGAAGCAGGCTCCCCACTGAGCAGAGAGCTGGATGCGGGGCTCAATCCCAGGACCCTGGGATCATGACCTGAGCCGAAGGCAGAGGCTTTAACGGACCGAGCCACCCAGGCACCACTGTGCTTCTGTTTCTTATTCCTGTTTCTAGATTCACGGAACAGTCCACCACCACCAAGACAGCGTCAGGTTGAACTAAAGACTCCTGATGTCTTTGTTTTCTTAGAGATTTCAGCCGGCATGCTTTTAGGGTCTGATTCTTTGTTTCTATTTTTCTACCAAGGGAGGTTAACGGGCCACAATGTGGTATAAGCGGAAGGTGCAGGATGAGCGGATCTGACACAGGATACACTCTTGCAGTACGATTGTGACCCTACCACGAGGAGCACCTCTACCAGGTCACAAAGTTACCACTTCTTGTATGCGGTGGCAACATCTAAGATCTCGTCTCTTGGATATTAGCGGAGGACAGCCCTTGTGTATCATGTTAAGGAAGTATTCCAAACTTAGAGATCACTATAACAAAACATACGAGGCTGAACAAACGTGGTGGTTACGGGTCTTACTACAAGAGGCTTATCACCGAAGAGCAAATGGATCAGAAACAAAACCAAGCACAAGGAAGGGAGGGAAAAATAAAGTGGAGTAAGAGAGGGAGACAAACCATAAGAGACTCTTACCACAGGAAACAAACTGAGGGCTGCTGGACAGGAGTGGGGTGGGAGGATGGGGTATCGGGGGATGGGCATTAAGGAGGGCACTGGATGTAATGAGCACTGGGTGTTACATAAGACTGAAGAACCACTGACTTCTACCTCTGAAACTAACAATACATTAAAGGCTAATTCATTGAATTTCAATTAAAAAATAAAAACAATTTTAAAATATTAAGCATCCAAAAAAGAACACAGGTATGCTTGTAAATTCTTACTAATTGGTAAAAATAGGGCTTCCTAGGAAACATAAATATGTAAGACAAGCTATAATAAAACAAAACTTAAAACAGTAACACTTTTAGCAAATCTCATTTCCTAGGAGGGAAACGGAGCCACATTATTAATTCATTCATTTAACAGGCACTCCCAGAGGCCTGCTGTATGTGCAGCACATTCTGGAGCCGGCCCGAAGCTCACATTCTGCTGGACAGAGTTCATTGACAGGGAGCCTACCAGCAGTGCAACAGAAACATCCACTTCACTGGCCAGAGTGGGGGTGAACCAGCAAGTTAACAACGGAGACGGTTGGAGTAAGGCGATGTCACACAGTGGACAAGCACACAGTGCAGACATCCTCATAGCCAATTTTGTAAAAACAAAACAAAACAAAAGAACCCTCTTGGAGGGCGCCTGGGGGGCTCAGTGGGTTAAGCCTCTGCCTTCAGCTCAGGTCATGATCCCGGGGTCCTGGGATGGAGCCCCACATCAGGCTCTCTGCTCCCCAGGGAGCCTGCCTCCCCCCTCTCCCTGCCTGCCTCTCTGCCTACTTGTGACCTCTGTCTGTCAAATAAATAAAATCTTTAAACAACAAAGAACAAAAGAAGTCTTAAAAAAAAAAAAAGAACCCTCTTGGATGTCCGCTCAGTGAAAATAGTCAGGGAAATATCAATTAAAATATGTAGCAATTACCCAGAGTTAAGTAAATGTTTTTCATGTTTCCTATTTATTTCTACATAGACATAATGAAAATACTAGAAGAAGCCACTGCACTAATCTGATTAAAATTTAGAGCCGCATTTTATAATTACTAAATTACTTAGCTTTGATCATAATAGTGACCATCATGATTTTAAATTAGAGTACAAAACATTGGTTTACTGAAATTAATCTCCTTAAACAAAATTCATATATTTTTAAGATTAATGTTTTTTTTAAAGATTTTATTTATTTATTTGACAGACAGAGATCACAAGTAGGCAGAGAGGCAGGCGGTGGGGGGGGGGGAGTAGGCTCCCCGCTGAGCAGAGAGCCTGATGCAGAACTCGATCCCAGGACCCTGAGATCATGACCTGAGTGGAAGGTAGAGCCACCCGGGCGGCCCCAGATTAATGTTTTACCTTATGACAGTCATAGGACATTGCAGTTATTCGCCAAGCACATAAAACTAAAAAAGAAACCATCACAAATCAAACTGGTTTCCTATTACCTAAACCCAAAACTCGAATCACAAGTCACATAGAGAAGATGAAAATTGGAAGCCACTTTCCAACAGATGCTCCATCAAGATTTCTTTATTTATTAATCTTGCGTAGGCAAGATCTTAACAGCATGTAGTGGAAGGTAAATCCACAAAGTGGTAATATAATGACTAATTTTAATTATTTTCCAGAATCATTACTTGTTTGCAAAATTCAGTATGTTTTTCACAAGCTAATTATCTGGCTACACAGTTAAAAGTTTGCGAAATGGAAAGCTCCTAGTTCCTGTCTAAACAAAAAGCAGCCAGGATAATGAAGCCCACTTGTTTTGAATTTAAATCAACTGTTGAGGTGTCAGGAAGAGGTAAAAGGCAGGAATCTAGGTTGATCAATTAAAAAGAAGCATAGTCAACAGGAGGCATTTGTTGGAGAGAATGACAAACCTCAAGCGTGACTATGCAAGTTCTGGTAAGGCAATCACCATTATTTGGGATAAAAACCTTTACCAGACTTAAAGAGCAAAACGGCACTATTAATGCGGATGAAGGTATGGGCCTCCTAGACCATCCCTGAGTTGCTCCAACCCTCCCCAACTCCAGCTCTATCGCAGGCTGAATTGTGGCCCCCAAATTCATATGTCAAAGTCCCAGTCCTCAACACCCTCGGAACACAACTGTATTTGGAAAGGGGGCCTTAAAAGAGGTAATGAAGGTTAAATGAGGTCATGGGGGT
>RCUC01173289.1:0-61780 GCA_003697995.1 Taxidea taxus jeffersonii
TATAGGGTTTTTTCTTCTAAAAAAATTTTTGGGATACAGTTTTTTTTAATAGATCAAAATATACCCTAAATCTAGCGCAGGGCTTTCTTCTAGTCTCCAGCCTGAGCAAATTCTCTCCAATGTCTTTTTCTTTCTTTTTCCAACCAACTTTTCTTATCAATTCCTTTTTTAGAATTTTTAAAAAATTTTCATCTTTATAGTCATATTCCATCCCTTCACTGTGTTTACCCTTATTTTTGTATATATATTTAAGTTTTTCTTTCTTTAAAATTTGAGGAGGTAGTTTCTTCTAAGAGACCAAAATACACCCAAAATTGAGTGGGTGGCTCTGTTCTATTCAGCAATCTAATATATATATATATATATTTCTTAATTTTTAAAAATTTCTTTTACCCCCTTTTTCTCCCCCCGATTTGGGGTCTCTTCTGATTTGGTTAGCATACATATTTCTGGGGTCTTTGCCACCCTTTTAGTATTTTGTTCTCACCTTCATATTCTTATTTGGATAAAATGATAAGAATGGAAAAACTCACCACAAAAAAAAGAACAAGAGGCAGTACTGAAGGCTACAGACCTAATCAATACGGACCTTAATAATATGTCAGAGCTAGAGTTCAGAATGACGATTGTCAAGGAGCTAGCTGGCCTGAGAAAAGGCATGGAAGATATTAGAGAAACTCTATCTGGAGAAATAAAAGCCCTTTCTGGAGAAATAAAAGAACTAAAATCTAACCAAGCTAAAATAAAAAAAGCTATTAATGAGGAGCAATCAAAAATGGAGGCTCTTACTGCCAGGATAAATGAGGCAGAAAAGAGAATTAGTGATATAGAAGACCAAATGATGGGGAATAAAGAAGCTGAGCAAAAGAGAGACAAACAACCACTGGAACATGAAGGGAGAATTTGAGAGATAAGTGATACCATAAGACAAAACAGTAATAGAATACTTGGGATTCCAGAAGGAAAAGAAAGAGAGAGGGCGGCAGAAGGTATATTGGAGCGAATTATAGTAGAGAACTTCCCTAATATGGCAAAGGGAATAAGCATCAAAATCCAGGAGGCACAGAGAACCCCTATCAAAATCAATAAAAAGAGGTCCACACCCCGTCATCTAGTACTAAAACTTACAAGTCTTAGTGACAAAGAGAAAATCCTGAAAGCAGCTCAGGACAAGAAGTCTGTAACATACAATGGTAAAAATATTAGATTGGCAGCAGACTTATCCACAGAGACCTGGCAGGCACGAAAGAACAGGCATGATATATTCAGAGCACTAAATGAGAAAAACATGCAGTCAAGAATACTATATCCAGCTTGGCTACCATTGAAAATAGAAGGAGACAAAAAGCTTCCAGGACAACCAAAAACTAAAAGAATTTGTAAACACCAAACCAGCCATACAGGAAATACTGAAAGGGGTCCTCTAAGCAAAGAAAGAACCTAAAAGTAGTAGACCAGAAAGGAACAGAGACAATATACAGTTACAGTCACCTTACAGGCAATATAATGGCACTAAATTATTATCTTTCACTAGTTACCCTGAATGTAAATGGGCCAAATGCCCCAATCAAAAGACACAGGGTATCAGAATGGATTTAAAAAAAAAACATCAATATGCTGTCTACAAGAAACTCATTTTGGACCAAAAGACACCGCCAGATATGAGGGGGTTGAAGACAACTTGCCATGCTAATGGACATCAAAAGAAAGCTGGGGTGGCATTCCTTATATCAGATAAATTAGGTTTTAAGCCAAAAAATATAATAACAGATGAGGAAGGACACTATATCATACTAAAAGGGTCTGTCCAACAAAAAGATCTAACAATTGTAAATATCTATGCCCCTAACATGGGAGCAGCCAACTATATAAATCAATTAATAACAAGATCAAAGAAACCTACCAACAATAATACAATAATAGTAGGGGACTTTAACACCCCCATCACTGAAATGGACAAATCATCCAAGCAAAAGATCAACAAGGAAATAAAGGCCTTAAATGACACACTGGACCAGATGGACACCACAGATATATTCAGAACATTCTATCCCAAAGCAACAGAATATACATTCTTCTCTAGTGCACATGGAACATTCTCCAGAATAGATCACATCCTGGGCCATAAAGCAGGTCTCAACTGGTACCAAAAGTTTGGGATCATTCCCTGCATATTTTTAGACCACATTGCTCTGAAGCTAGAACTCAATCACAAGAGGAAAGTTGGAAAGAACCCAAATACATGGAGACTAAAGAGCATTCTACTAAAGAATGAATGGGTCAACCATGAAATTAAAGAAGAGTTTCAAAAATTCATGGAATGAAATGATAATGAAAACACAATTGTTCAAAATCTGTGGGAAACAGGAAAGGCAGTCCTGAGAGGAAACTATATAGCGATACAAGCCTTTCTCAAGAAACAAGAAAGGTCTCAAATACACAACCTAACCCTAAAGGAGCTGGAGAAAGAACAGCAAAGAAAGCCTAAACCCAGCAGGAGAAGAGAAATAATAAAGATCAGAGCAGAAATCAATGAAATAGAAACCAAAAAAATAACAGAACAAATCAACGAAACTAGGAGCTGGTTCTTTGAAAGAATTAGTAAGATTGATAAACCCCTGGCCAGACTTATCAAAAAGAAAAGAGAAAGTCCTCAAATAAATCAAATCATGAATGAAAGAGGAGAGATCATAACCAACACCAAAGAAATACAAACAACTATAAGAACATATTATGAGCAACTATACACCAGCAAATTTGACAATCTGGAATAAATGGATGCATTCCTAGAGACTTATAAACTTCCACAACTGAACCAGGAAGAAACAGAAAATATGAACAGACCCATAACCAGTAAGGAGATTGAAGCAGTCATCAAAAATCTCCCAACAAACAAGAGCCCAGGGCCAGACAGCTTCCCAGGGGAATTCTATCAAACATTTAAAGAAGAATTAATACCTATTCTCCTGAAACTGTTCTAAAAAATAGAAATGGAAGGAAAACTTCCAAACTCATTTTATGAGCCAGCATTACCTTGATCCCAAACCCAAACAAGGATCCCATCAAAAAAGAGAATCACAGGGCGCCTGGGTGGCTCAGTTGGTTGAGCAACTGCCTTTGGCTCGGGTCATGATCCTGGAGTCCTAGGATCAAGTCCCACATCAGGCTCCCAGCTCCATGGGGAGTCTGCTTCTCCCTCTGACCTCCCCTCTCCTGCTGTCTCACTCTGTCTCTCTCTCAAATAAATAAGTAAAATCTTTAAGAGAGAGAGAGAGAGAATTACAGACCAATGTCCCTGATGAACACAGACGCAAAAATTCTCACCAAAACACTAGCCAATAGGATCCAACAGTACATTAAAAGGATTATTCACCACGACCAAGTGGGATTTATCCCAGGGCTGCAAGGTTGGTTAAACATCTGCAAATCAATCCATGTGATATAATACATTAATAAAAGAAAGAACAAGAACGATATGATACTCTCAATAGATGCTGAAAAAGCATTTGACAAAGTACAGCATCTATTCTTGATCAAAACTCTTTAAAGTGTAGGGATAGAGGGCACATACCTCAATATTATCAAAGCCATCTATGAAAAACCCACAGTGAATATCATTCACAATGGAGAAAAACTGAGAGCTTTTCCACTAAGGCCAGGAACATGGCAGGGATGTCCATTATCACCACTGCTATTCAACATAGTACTAGAACACCTAGCCTCAGCAATCGGACAACAAAAAGAAATTAAAGACATCCAAATCGGCAAAGAAGTCATCAAACTATCACTCTTTGAAGATAATATGATACTTTATTTGAAAAACCCAAAAAAGACTCCACTCCAAAACTGCTAGAATTTGTAAAGGAATTCAGTAAAGTGTCAGGATATAAAATCAATGCACAGAAATCAGTTGCATTTTACACACCAACAACAAGACAGAAGAAAGAGAAACTAAGGTGTCAATCCCATTTACAATTGCACCGAAAACCATAAGATACCTAGGAATAAACCTAACCAAAGAGGTAAAGAATCTGTACCCAGAAAACTATAAATAACAAATGAAAGAAATTGAGGAAGACACAAACAAATGGAAAAACATTCCATACTCATAGACTGGAAGAATAAATGTTGTGAAAATGTCATGCTATCTAAAGCCATCTACAAGTTTAATGCAATCCCTATCAAAATTCCATGCTTTTTTTTTTTCAAAGAAATGGAACAAATAATCCTAAAATTTATATGGAACCAGAAAAGACCCCGAATAGCCAGAGGAATGTTGAAAAAGAAAGCCAAAGTTGGTGGCATCACAACTCCAGACTTCAAGCTCTATTCCAAAGCTGTCATCATCAAGACAGTATGGTAATGGCACAAAGACAGATGTATAGATCAATGGAATAGAATAGAGAGCCCATAAACAGACCCTCAACTCCACAGTCAACTAATCTTTGACAAAGCAGGAAAGAATGTCCAATGGAAAGACAGTCTCTTCAACAAATGGTGTTGGGAAAATTGGACAGCCAAATGCAGAAGAATGAAATTAGACCATTCCCTTACACCACACACAAAAATAGACTCAAAATGGATGAAGGACCTCAGTGTGAGAAAGGAATCCATCAAAATCCTTGTGGAAACCAGAGGCAGCAACCTCTCTGACCTCAGCCACAATAATTTCTTCCTAGGAACATCGCCAAAGGCAAGGGAAGCAAGGGTAAAAATGAATTATTGGGACTTCATCAAGATCAAAAGCTTTTGCACAGCAAAGGAAACAGTCAACAAAACCAAAGGACAACTGACAGAATGGGAGAAGATATTTACAAATGACATATCAGATAAAGGGCTAGTATCCAAAATCTATAAAGAGCTTATCAAACTCAATACCCAAAGAACAAATAATCCAATCAAGGAATGAGCAGAGGACATGAACAGATATTTCTGCAAAGAAGACATCCAGATGGCCAAGAGACACATGAAAAAGTGCTCCACATCACTGGGCATCAGGGAAATACAAATCAAAACCAAAATGAAGATACCACCTCACAGCAGTCAGAATGGCTAAAATTAACAAGTCAGGAAACGACAGATGCTGGTGAGGAGGTGGAGAAAGGGGAACCCTCCTACACTGTTGGTGGGAATGAAAGCTGGTGCAGCCACTCTGGAAAATAGCATGGAGGTTTCTCAAAAAGTTGAAAATAGAGCAACCCTACGACCCACCAATTGCACTACTGGGTATTTACCCTAAAGATACAAATGTAGTGATCCGAAGGGGCACGTGCACCCGAATGTTTATAGCAGCAATGTCCACGATAGCCAAACTATGGAAAGAACCTAGATGTCCATCAACAGATGAATGGATGAGGAAGATGTGGTAAATATATACAATGGAATACTATGCAGCCATCAAAAGAAATGAAATCTTGCCATTTGCGACAACGTGGATGGAACTAGAGCGTATTATGCTGAGCAAAATAAGTCAATCAGAGAAAGACAATTTATATGATCTCCCTGATATGAGGAATTTGAGAGGCAAAGTGGGGGGGTTTGGGGATAGGGAAGGGAAAAATGAAACAAGATAGAATGGGGAGGGAGACAAACCATAAGAGATTCTTAATCTCACAAAACAAACTGAGGGTTGCTGGGGTGAGTGGGATAGGGAGAAGGTGGTTGGGTTATGGACATTGGGGAGAGTATGTGCTATGGTGAGTGCTGTGAATTGTGTAAGCCTGATGATTCACAGACCTGTACCCCTGAGATTATTAATACATTATATGTTAAAAAAAAAAAAAAGAAAGTAAAAGAAATTTGCCCAGAACCACAGGGAATGCTTTAAGGAAGCCAGAACCCGTCCCTTCTAATGAGGACCCCTGTACCTAACTTAAAAGACCAATTATCAGTATCCAATGGAGAAGGTCTAAGTATTGTTCACAAACCTGATTTAGGTTTCTTATATTGGCAATACCTTAGTTACACCTATAACTGTTTTTAGGAACAAAAAGATTATATTATAACCATCTGATTTTGGAATTAGGAACCATGAGCCTCCATTAGCACAAACCTGTGGGTTGCATTTGTTAAAAGGGCTCCTCCTCCCAGCCCAGCCCCAAATTCCCCCTATCATAGTTCTGTCATCCTTATTTAAGAACAGGACAATTCACATAGGATACAATCCTTGGGAGGTGAAAGACCTGTACTCTGAAAACTGTAAAACACTGATGAAAGAAACTGAAGGTGACACGAACAAGCAGAAAGATATTCCATGCTCATGGATCGGAAGAACCAGTATTGTTCTAATGGCCATACCCCCGAAAGCAACGTACAGGTTTAATGCAGACCCTATCGAAGTACTGACATTTGTCAGAGAACTAAAACAAACAATCCTAAAATTTACATGGAACCAAAGAAGACCCAGAATAGCCAAAACAGTCTTGAAAAAGAAAAACAAAGTGGAGGCCTCACAATTCCAGGTTTCAAGTCATATTATAAAGTTTCAGTAATCAAATCAGTACGGTACTGGCACAAAAACAGACACATAGATCAAGGGAACAGAAGAGACAATCCAGAAATACACCCATGTTTATATGGTCAATTCATTTTCAACAAAGGAGGCAAGAATATGCAATGGGAAGAGGTCTCTGTGCCAAATAGTGTTGGGAAAACTGGACAGCTATATGTGAAAGAATGAGACTGGACTGTTGGCTTACATCACACAAATATATTCAAAATGGATTAAGGACCCATATGTGAGACTTAAAACTATAAAAATCCTAGACGACAGCACAGGCAGTAATTTCTATAACATTGGCCATAGCAAGTTTTTTTTTCCAAATAACTAAATTAAATATAATAACTAATTTCCAAATAACTAAATAACTATTTCCAAATAAATTTTTAAAAAAGCAAGTTTTTTTTTTCCCCTTTCTCCGGAGGCAGGGGAAACAAAAGCAAAAATAAATTCTTGAGACTTCGTCAAAATAAAAAGCTTCTGCACAGCAGAGGAAACAAAAAAACTAAAAGACAACCTACGGAATGGGAGAAGAAACTTACAAATGATGTATCTGATAAAGGATTAATATCCAAATTATGTAAAGAACTTATACTACTCAACACCCAAAAAACAAATAATCCGATTAAAAATGGGAAGAAGACATGAACAGACATTTCTCCAAAGACATACCGATGGCCAAGGCACACATGAAAAGATGTTCAGCATCACTGATCCCCTGGGAAACAAATCAAAACAATGAGATATCACTTCACATCTGTCAAAATGGCTAAAATCAGGACGCAAGAAACAAGAGGTGTTGGCGAAGGTGTAGGGACAAAGGTGCCCTCCTGCACTGCTGGTGGGAATGGAAACTGGTGCGGCCACAGTAGCCTCCCTGAGAACTCAGGCAGCTCGGCACTTGAATGCTTGAGGTAGACCAGGTGACCACAAAGGTTCTACGGGCAAGTCAAGGTAAAGGGTCTGGCAGAGGAGGGGATCTGGGGGAAGAGGGCTCCTAACTATTCTCACTGGGTTTTTTTTTAGTAAACGAAGACCCTCCTTTTTCTGCTGGTTTCCTTTTCTTCATATAGTCATTCCACAAATACATCCTGGGTGCCACCCCCAAGCTAGGTCTTATGCAGTACCTAAGGGCAATCTAGTCACAGAATCTGTGCCAGGTTCAGAGGGACTGAGCACCTGGCTCATTAGGCAGGCAAGTACCCTTCCCCTCTCCCACCCTCTGGCCCTGCACTCAACCCTCCCAGAGCCGTCGGCAGGTTGAAGAGGACAACCTGCCCATAACGAGGGTGGGGAGGGCGAGAAGTGTGCCTTGGTGAAGGACCTACGTCCACATCAGCAACAAAGCCACTGCTCCCCTCACTGAAACTGCCCACACACCCGGTCTGGGCTGGATGCACCGAAGGAGGAAGGGAGTGACCCATGAAACTGGCCCTTCAGTGTCCAGACACGGGCCCCGCGCCAGAGGTCAGGGAGAGCCACAGCCCCAGCAGGCCAGCAGCGTCCTCTCTTCGGAGGGAGGCATTCGTGCCCTCTCCCCTGTACTAATGTCTCCTTGCACAGGCCCCTCCCACCACGTCTACGCTTCCCTGGAGGCTCCTGCCCGGGCAGCCGTCAGCCCTCCTCGCGGTGCTGTGGGGGAGGCCTCCGGGCATCCTACGGGGGTCTCTCTGGCACTGTCCTGCCGCACACCCCCTCTCGTGGGCCTGCCGAGTTCCTGGTCAGCGCGTTTGGTGGGGCACTGCCGGGGACCTTCTGGGCTTTTTCCACGGAGCCTCTCACAGGACAAACTGCACCTGTCAGGCTGGGACTTCCCACCCGTGTGCGGTGTCCCCGACGACGAGGCGGCCACGGCGCAGCCAAGACAGGCTCTGAGGTTGTCCGCCAGCGTCAGCGCTCGGCCGGTCGGCTGTCACCTTGCATCAGCAGCAGGTCTTCCTCAGTGATGGCAAAACCCAATGCCCACTGCTGTGGGTGAGCTACGTGAAGAACAAGGTTCCCTCTCAAACCGGTGCGGCCAAAAGCAGTCCCGACGGGCAGGATGCGGAGGCACCTTTAATCCAGCGACAGGGGCCCGGCAGCGCAGGAAGCTGCCCCGACAGAGCCGCCGAAAACAAGGAAGTCCCTAATGTCACACCCGGAATCGTCCATTACCAACTTCCTTTTCTGGCCAACATGGTCCCACTGTTACCTTGAAGGCCTGTGACACACGCTGCTGGCCCCTTTCTCTTGTGAAGACACTAAGAGACCAAAAGCACGGCTTCACACTCCCAGGTCCCATGAAGCAACGAGGAAGGGCTCTGCGGCAGAGGCAGCCAGTGACCCACCTGCAGCAGCGAAGGTCCCCCCCTGCAACGCCCCAGAAAAAGCCAGGGAGGACTCGCAGCTGCCTTCCTAGGGGCTGGCTTTAGGGGTACACTGAGCCCACAGTGTCTGGAAATATCCCATCTCGGTGACACAGGTTCCCCAGCAAACATTTTACAGAGGCTTTAAAAAGAAAAAGAGAGAGAGAGAGAGACAGACCTGGAATTGTCATACTGAAAATGCACGTAGCGAAAACTGTCCAAAATCAGAGTGGTCTATCAGAAATGCTGTCAGAGGCCAACTGTGACAGCTCAGGCAAATCGATGAAATGTATCTGGAGGCACTTGGGACACAAAGACGTTCCAAGGATCCACTGGAGCTCGTGTCCTTGTGAGGCCGCAGATCCTTGCTCCGGAGCGGTACCGGGGGTGCGGAGCCTGGCGGTGCGGGTCCATGAGGACACTGCGGGGACAGAGGGAGCCTGCAGAGAGTCTAGGCCCACCTACCTTCTCACACAGACACTCCTGCTGCCAGCGACCCCTTGTTTCATTATTTATGGCCTGCAATTCACTCCACTTGGCTTGTGATTGGAAGTACCGTCTGTCCCTGTGTTCTACCGAGCCGGGCTTCTCCTAAACAATAAACACCCAGCACAGCAGCAGAGCAGGGAGGCTGAGCTCTGCCACTTGAAAAAGGAGAACAGGGGCGCCTGGGTGGCTCAGTGGGTTAAGCCTCTGCCTTCGGCTCAGGTCATGATCTCAGGGTCCTGGGATCGAGCCCCGCATCGGGCTCTCTGCTCGGCGGGGGGCCTGCTTCCCTCTCTCTCTCTGCCTGCTGCTCTGCCTACTTGTGATTTCTCTCTCTGTCAAATAAATAAATAAAAATAAAAAAATAAAAAAAAAAAAGAAAAAGGAGAACAGATACCAGGCAACTGTGGCTCGGCTGCTGAGCCCAGTCTGACCTAGACCAAGCCCCCACCCCTCACTTCTCCTGGGACTCAACCGTGAGTCCTTCTGGCCTACAACAATCCCCCCATCGCCAGCACCTGGTTGATACCTGGGCTGCGAAGGAGGCTTCTGGCCCCGCCAGGGGATTCGGAGCTCCACCCAGGATTTCTAGAACTGAAACAACGGTCAGGTATGACCTCTGTCTGAGCACAGGAGCTGGGGGGCAGGGCTGAGCATGACAAGTGGCCATACTGTCTGCCTGCCACGAGGATGACGGGACAAGGCAAGAAGGAATGCAGGTGACACACTCAGGGGCAGAAAGACAACATTCAATCCCCAGATGCCCATCTAAATACTGCCTTGCATCTGCTTCAACAATCCTTCCAGTAAATCCATGTCGTACCTAAGCTACTCTGAGCCTGTGTCCTGATCCTTGTAACCAAGAGTCTTAAGTGGCACCAAAGATTCGAAGGAGAAGACACCTGTTAGCTCCGCAATCTCTTCCCTAAACCAGCAGCAGCCGGGTCCTGGGTATGTGCCCACGGTTGAAGCAGAAGGAGAGACAACGTCTCAGTTAGGCCCTCCATCCCCAAGGCTCAGCAACCTTAGAATCCTGACACCCAGGTTCTTAAAAAACCAAGTACTCGATTACCAAATGACTCAGCTACCCTTCAGGCACCGACCCCACTACACAAATGACCATATCAGCGTGATCATTATATCCCCGAGGCTGGCCGGGACCCAGATATCCCTCGCAGGTTACAAGTGTGTTACAGCCACGCTATGCAAGAGTGCTTAGCAATCAAAGAAAAATCTAACAATACATCCAACAACCCGGATGGCTCTCAAGGGAATCAGGCCGAATGAGAAAGTGTCCACTCTCAAAGGGTATGCACTGTATGGCCCCCTCTACAGAACACCCTTAGGTGGAAAACGGAGGGAGGAGGACGAGACTGGAGTTTGCCAGGCAGAGGGCAAGGAGGAGGGGCATGGCTGCAGCTCTCCCAAGAGGGCCAGAAAGGTCCTATGGTAGAAGCGTTCACGTCTTGACTGTGTGCTGGCCCCGTGCACCTGTACGTGGGATGGAACTGCAGAGAACTAGGTACACACGCAGACACACAAACCGATGAGCTCAGGCAAAACTGGCGAAGTCCCAACGAAGCCCATGAACTGCATCAACGCCAGTTTCTTGGTTGTGACACAGCCTCATCCTGTAAGATGTTACCAACGGGAGAACTCAGGCGAAGGTACATGCATCTCTTTGCAGTATTTCTTAATGCTGCAGGGAGATCTGTAATTATCGGAGAGTAACAAGCTAAAGAAATGCAGTAAAAAATCTTTCTACTCTGGAGTACTCTGACCCTCATCGTGTGTATCACAGAAAAGGGGTTTGATCACACTCTCTAAATAAACACGCTATGAAAACCACAGGAAATGCCAAAAAAAGTAAGTCCTATCTGAAGTACCATCATTCAAATCCAATTAATCTACATATTTTTCACATGTGATCTCTGGCATTAATTTAAAAAATCCAGGCATGTAAGAAATCAAGATGCAATGAAGACCAAGACCCCTTTCCCCACAAAAAAAGACGATAGAAACAGACCCGCCAACAGTTTTTAAGTGATTAAGAGAATGGATGAATAATTTTGTTTTTTCGGTAGCAAAAATAACCAAATGGAAATTCCGTAACAGAAATTTGGGACATTATACATAGGTTTACCAGCATAATACAAGGCAGAAATGAAAGTAACCTAAAAATGTCTCATTAGTATATCTGATAAACATAATTATAAAACACAATAAACGGGCAACCAATAAAAAAATAAAAAATAAAATGAAATTATCCTAAATAGTATCAAAGTCATCAAATTGATGACTTTAGCCACATAGGGTAATCATCACTTCAAGTGTGTGCAAAACAAAATATTCGACTGTTTATTTCTTGTGGGACACATCCCCCCCAAAAAAGTAATCCCATTGTTAGCAATAATACTGGTATTTCTATTCTGAAACTATTTTATAAACTTATATGTGTATGTGATAAATAAATGTTATATGCTATGATTCTATATGATATACTATGTGTTATAAATTATGTATTATTCACACATACACCTATAAATAGACATGATATGGACAAAGGAAAAAGTAATTTCGCTAACGTAATTAGGAACAAAGATTTTCAGTGGAAGAAAAAGAAATGCACAAATAAAAACTCAAAAAGGAAAGCAGGAACTCCATAATCCTAAAATGGAACTGGAAGTATCAGTCGGAATTCATGGAGTGGCTTTTTCTATTGGAAATGTATTTCCCAGTCCTGCCTACTGAAAGGCTTGGAGGCAATGAGAAACGCAGTCGCACTGAGTACCCTTGTGTCCCATCTCCTGATCTCGAAACACCACGTCCCAGGAAAAGCACCTACTACAGTCCGCTGGCTGATTCCAGATACGGGGCAGGCAACGTACCATATCAGCCAGGGAATTCGACCATATCAGAGAGCCAGGCCAGGATCTAGGAGCATAAGTACAAGCTTAGTCATGGTTGGTGATGTTACAGTTGAGTGACAGGCCATAACGGGGCGTCCCTATACTACTCTAAGTTTGCATACGTGCCAAAGCTTCCATAATAAAAAGTTAAAAACGAACAAGCAAACACACTGGGATGAAAACCCCACTGGAGGAAGAGACACGTGCCCTCCCGAGCAGTGACAAGACTCAACAGAAACAATGAAAGCCAAACGACCGCAGAATCATCTTCAGGTCGCTGAAAAAATGGAACAGGCAGTCGAACATTCTTTACCTAGAATCATCTTCAAAAACAAAGTCAAACCGAAGACATGTTTAGACAAATAATTGAGGAATGCAAAATCAGCAGATTCAAGTGTTCTCTGAGCAAGGGAAACAAAGTTCTAGAGGGGAAGTAAGGGGCATGTGAAGGGACCATCGAATTACCACGGAAAGGGAGTCAGGTGGAGGTCTACACTAGAAGTTATCTGAAAGGAAGGCAGGAAAAGGAGAACTAGAGAAAGGCAGGTGGACAGCCGAGTCTAGGGAGGCGCGCTGGGGTCTGAGTGGACTGGGAAGCCCGCCAGAAAAGGCACATGCCAGGATACCACACAATGATGACCAGCAGAGGACACCCGCCCTGCCACGTGACAGATGACGTGCGAGGGAAGGGCTGCCCCGAGGCTCCCCGGAGCCCAAGCCCATCAAATCAGCTCAATCATCAGCTCAGACAGCTCCACTGAGGCCAGAGGAAGGACTTTCGGGTAACCTCTGGCTACACAGCCACGATTTGCCCAGGCTGAAAAGCACTGTGGTGGGGCTGCAAAACCGTGTTGAAGAGCATCCTCAGAGGTCCACACCCTCCAGCCTGTCCCAGCAGCAGTTTATAAAGACGAAGATCCCTAGGACAGCTTGACCTTGTGGTCTAACTGTACCTTCACCAAGTGAGCGTGCCTACCTCACTCCCAGAGCCCAGCCCCCTGCAGATGGGACAGATGGCATGTGCGGTTCTCCCCACGGAGTCCCTGTCTGACCGCCACACTGACAGGGCGCAGGGTGGGGAACCCCCACCGCCAAAGCCAGTAAAGAGGAAACGAATAAACCAGAAAGTTCTACGTAAAATGGTCAGCAAGGTCATTAGTGAGTGACGAGCCATTTTACTTTGTATATTCCAACACTTTCCATGATAAACATGGATCTCCTTGACAAAATAAACAAAATACACGAACCAGGAAATTCAGTGCCATAAAATGTGCCTGTTTGACACTCGGCTCGAATACAAATCCAATCAGAACTTGAAAATAGTTATTTTTGAGAGGAGATTAGACAATATCATTTTATTTTACTTTACCTTATTTTAGACAATGTGACTTTAAATCTCATTTGGTAGAACAATAGTTAAGAATAATAAAGAAGAAACAGAGAAAGAAGGGTAAGAGAGCTTCTAGAGATGCCGGATATTAAAACATGCCTTCTTTACAGTAATAATCAAAATAATGTGGTCTTGAGCCAAGAATGAAAGATGGTATCGCTGAATCAACAGATCGCCCAGAAATGACCGATAATGTTACCTAAAAAATTTAACTGAGGGCGCCTGAGTGGTTAAGCCATTGCCTTCGGCTCAGGTCATGATCTCAGAGTCCTGGGATCGAGTCCCGTATTGGGCTTCCCCTGCTCTGCAAGAAGCCTGCTTCGCCCCCTGCTTGTGCTCGCTCCCTCTCTCTCTCTCTCTGCCAAATAAATAAATAAAATCTTAAAAAAATTAATTGAAAGATCATTTTTAATCTATAGAAGATTATTTAATAAATGGTGTGGTAGTAACTATTTGCAACTTCAAAATCAATTCATATACATTTAGCACAAATTCCAGATTAAACTAAAAATGTAAATATAAAATAAAAAACCCTAGAATTGAATATCCAAATTTGCGGACAGAGGGTGCAAAGTAGAGAAATGATGAAGATACAGATGGAAAGATGTGAAAAGTTAGTATCTGTATGTACAGTCACATAAACATACTAAGCATTAACATATATCTATATACATATATAATATATATATATACACATACATAAAACCAGATGAGATGGCAAACAACATAGAATAAAGCATTTGTGAAAAGTTAAATGGGTTCATATGAGCACAGTCTAAAAATGCTAATAAAATTCTTACATAAAAAACACTGAAACCAATACACAAATATGCAAAAGATGAACAGTTCATAGAGCAGAAATTACAGTCAGAAAATAGAAATTATATTATCCTGCAAAAAAGGGAAAAATATACTTCTAAACAAAATAAGGCAACTGTTTACCTGCTAAAATTAACAAAACTTTCATTTTGAAGGTAATACTGAATTCTGGCAAGGGCACAATAAAATTGGTAAAAATCCTCTTGGAAAGCAACTTGACAATATGCATCAGGCCCCAGTAATCCCATTTCTGGGAATGCATCCTAGGAAATAATCCAAAATACAGAAACCATATGCATGGAGACACTCAACACAATATTCTCTGTAACAGATACAACTTGAGAGCAGCCTGAAAGTACGCAACATGAGAGAATGTGCTGGCAAATCACTGGCCTGATTTGCATGCAGCCAGTAAGAAAGTTGCTGACGACGGGTCTGTGGTGAGATGGGAAATCCTTGTGATAGACTGGTGCGTAACAAAATGCAGGGCACAGATGATATTTATACTACGACTGCAAGAGAGTAAAATAAACATGCATAAAGATCCGCAGGAATCCAAACCGGGAGGAGCTGCGGTGGTCACGGGAGTCTCACTCCTTTCCAGGTGGGAAGAGGCCGTTTTTTTTCCTTCGGTAATTGAACGGATACAATGATGGGAGAGGAACACTCTTCCGTGCTCCTTGCCCTAGGAGATTGCCCTGGGAGACAGCGTGACTTCTGGAGCCTTCTGTGAACTCCATGCTGAGAAATCAGGTCAAGGCTGCACAGCGGGGCTCAGCGCATGCTAAGGGCTTTGTCCTCATCTCGCGCCAGCTTGCTTGGCTACGAAGACGACTTCCCTCCCTCGCCTGCCCTGGTACTCGCAGCGATTACTGCCTGTGGCCCAGGAGCCCAGCAGTCCCTGCAGCTGGCGGGGGCAAACTGCCGAGTCATGACCCCGTGCAGCCAGGCTCCAGGAGCACAGCTCCGCAACTGGCCTTCAAGGTCCACTTCTACAGCCAAGTAGAGGGCACCACGGGCCAATGCAGACCCAGCGACACTCGGTCCCCTCAGACCCCCACAAGGCCCTGCTCACTCACTACACTTGGAGCTCATGGGCCACATCGTCCTTGTTTGGAGAACTCCGCTCGTGTATCTCATCTCATGTGGCAGGAGGAAAGAAAACAGAGAAGTCGCAGACCACCCATGGGCTGCATAAGTTTGCCCCTTCACAGGGATACAGTATCCCTCTGCAGAGACCGCCTTTCCTTGCTGTTTCTTTTATAAAATTCCGCTACAAAGAAATGACCACTGTATGTCACCAAAACAGAGTCTGCTCTCAGGACTCAGTGCAACTCTAGGACAAGCTGAGTAAAGACAGCACAGAGCCAGTCACAGATCTGCTGCTGCTGAAAGAGCCCAGGAAAAACGGTCAAGAGGAGAGAGGAGAGGGAAACCTCGGGGGGGAGAGTGTGGTACGGAAATCGAAAGGTCGAGGGCAACTGCCTTGTGGGCTTACACTGGCTTCTTTAAATGCATCTCGGCAACAGAATCCTGACCACTGTCCACTCTGGTCAGACCCCATCTGGTGGCTGAAGCCTCAAGGATTGAGGCCCAACTCAGCCAGAGGCTGGCTGCTCGCGATCTCCTGCACAGCACGCGGGGGCTGGCAGCCACTCTCTGGGATGGAACCACCTGCCAGAAGTCCCCGCCTGTCCCTCAGCTTCACAGACACCACCCGCTCCGTGGAGAGACCGGGGAGCGCTGGGCAAGTCACATCAGTCTGCACCTTCGGCTTCTCTCCCATAAAGAGGACACAACGAAGTAGGAAGAGGAAAGAGGCCCTGAGAGTTTCCATGTTTAACACAAAGGCCCAGAAACTTTGAGCCTTCTGGAAGATTCTGTGACCCTGTATGCCTGAAGCCCTGAAGAACGGGACTTCACTGAGAGATAAAACAACAGCTGTATTTTCAGGCATATGTGATGTAGCTGATTCAAGGCATCAGAATCATGGCTAATAAAGGTCATCCCAAGACCATGATCATGAACTACTAACCTTTCCCCAAAGCTGTGCAAAAAGCACAGCAGCCGTTCGACCTCATTCTCCCAACAGGATCTCAGAATCAGGTAGGGTTTGAAAAACAATCCCTACACTTAAAATGGGTGAACTGCCTAAATGTAGACTAAAGCTCCATAACCCTGACGAAAGAAAGAAGTCAGTTAAAGAGAACCAGCTCAGATTCCTTTGCTGTAATGATGCCGCAGTGAGCATCGACTGAGGATTTTCCCCTCTGGAGGTGAGGACACCTGCTTCTTGCCCCTAGGTTTTCCTCCCAGAAACGTGCAATCCGCCCCCATAAAAAAGAAAAGAAAGAAGATTAAAAACCACCAAATCATTAATTATACTTTTTTATGTACATAAAATTTCACATAATGTAACCAACTCTGAAGATAATACTGTCTTTTTGCTGGGCAAAAGTCTTGTAATAGCCAAAGCCATTGAGTCTTTCCTGATTTGGGGGGGTTTCTTTGAGGGGGTTGCTTTTTGTTTTTTGGGGGTTTTTTTTGCCAATGTGATGGTGTGATAAGATGTAACAGGTATGGAAAAGTCTATATAGCTGATTAAAATTTAGTTGATTAGAAAGTGTGACTCAGCAAGCCAAAGGAGACAGCTCCTTCCTTGAGAGCAACACCCACTGAGGATCCAATTGTCTGTGATTTGTAGAAAAGGACAAAATTCCGTCAGTGCCCCCATAAACCTTGTAGAGAACTTCCTACAGCAAAAAACATACATATCTCCCTAAGCACATTCTGTGGTGGGAAGGAGAAAAGAAAGAGGAAAGGAAACTGTGTGGAAACCGACTGTGCATTCCAGGACAATGCTGAGTACCTAGCAGGTGTCAGGCCCTATTCTAGAATTCACATATCAGGACAAACAAGAAAAACCATGCCCGTTTGGGTAGGCAAAATAATAGCCCCCACTTCCCATCTGCATACTCCGCAGAAGCTGCGAACGGCGTCATGTAACGTGCGAGGGGGTCAGAAGGTTGCAGGCGGAATTAAGGAGCTGTTCCACTGACCCTGAGATGGGAGCTTGGCCTGGACGATCCAGGCGGGCCCATTATAATCACGACAGTCTTCCCAAGTGGGAGAGGGAGGCAGAGGGTCAATGTCAGACTTCCACAGCGTGAGCGGATCAACTGGTCATGGCTGTCTTTGAAGAGGCAAAGGGACCATGCACCACAAAAGGCGAACAGGCCCCCACAACTGGAAAAGGCAAGAAAACAGACTCTCCCCTGGAGCTTCCAGAAAAGACTGCAGCTCTGCTGACAACCAATTTTAGCACAGGAGACCATTTTGGACTCCTGAGCCCCAGAACTGTGAGATCGTGACTGTGCTGTGAGCCACTCTGCTTGTGGCCATTTGCTGCAGCAGCCACGGGGCACCAGTACGCGGGCCCTACCACCTGAGAAAGCCCTCAGTGGCTCCAGTGGAATCCTGTGATCTGGCCTGAGAGACTCTCTCCATGGCCCTGGCCTGCTAAATCCCGCGGGCCTCTCCACTCAGCCATCCTCGGTGACCAGGTGATCCCCTAACAAAGGTGCCACGGCCCTCTGTCTGTGCACACTCTGTGCCCTCAAGGCACAGGGATCCCCCGCCCCCTCCCCCCCCCACACCTTCTGCCAACCAAATCCTACTTTCCCTTTAAAATAAGCACCCAGCTCTTTGTGATGAGAGTGCTGGATGAGGTTGGGGTGACTCTGCTGGCCTCTGACTGCCACAGGCTCTCTGGTCCCCTCCCAGCAACGCCAGTGGAGCCAAGTCATGATGGAACAAGGAACCGGGACCCAAATGTGTGCCTTCCAGGGGCACCACAAGCAAGAGGAGCACTGGCTATACCGATTCCCAAGGACCAGCACAATTCCTGGCAAATGAGGAAAGAAGACTCTGAATCCTTTCTGGAATGATGTGTCCTCGTTTGTTCCTCTAGGAGGGGTGAGAACCAACCTATTACAAATTCTCCCAGCGAAAGTGGGCTTTATGTCAATGCCTGGGTGCTTACCCACGAGCCTGCTAAACCATGTATCATTTTCTTAACAAGCCACAAAACTACTCGAGACCAACCGTTACAATTTGCTGTACCATGGCTCAATGAGCTGATCCCTCTCTCTTGCTAACTTTCTACCAATTATGACTTTGGCAAAGCATTTTAGGAATGCCACAGCTTTATGAATTTGCTTCTTGAAGGACATTAAACAAATCCACTTTTCAATTTAAAAATAAAACTGGATCAGTGTGGCAAAACCCTTGGGCCTCCCTTCCCAGCCACACTGGAAACAGAGACAAAGTCTCCAGCACAAACCAAACAAGGAAGCCAAGGCAGTTATTGAAAACAAATACTCACTAAATGGAAATATATTAAATAAGGCCGCACTGTAAATTCCAGCAAAGTAACTTCCTAAACTAAATAGTGTCAGTGATTCGCGAACTCAAGGAATAAAATGAGGACCATGACCCTGATCTGATCTTTGTCTCCTCTGCACCATTTTGCAACTGGAAAAGTTGCAAATATTCTGGATTTTCCCCAGCTGGGAGTGAAGAAACCAGGCAGGCAACCTTGATTCGACACGAACAGGGTTACCTCTCAGCAGATGTTGGAGAAGCACGGCATTCCGGATTCCTGCTGTAAGACCCTAGCTTCCCTCACCATGTGTCTTTGTAGTTACCGATCTATGTCCTGAATGCCCCTGTGTCGGAGCGCTTGGGAGAATAGTGAACAAATTGCCAGCCTCGTCCCCGGCAGTTGTCAAGGCTGAGTGGGTCCCCTTCATTTTGGCCTTCCATTTCCCAAGTGCCTGAAAGCCGCCTCAGTGGCGGGTGAGGAGAAAGGTGAGGAGGATATGCTCCGTGAAATGTGTGGTATTTTTGTCCATGTTTTCAAAAAAGAGAGAGATGTCCACTATCAGGGCATTTTACTCAAATAATGAAGATTTCTCCCTTTTTAAAAAGTAAAACGTAATACATGAAATTTATTTTGAAAGCCACCAAAATTTCTAAACCAATGAATAAGTGTTCTCCAAGCAGGACATCGGACCCAACTGTAAGGCCACTTCTCTAGGATTCAGTGAGGGGCGGGACTCTGTGGGAGCAAAGCCCCTGCTGTGATAAATGACAAGAGTCAAACAGACATTCCTAAGCCCTGCCCCTCCCCCATGCTTCCCAGGCTCAACACAGGCCAGTGGAAAGATCCTCTCCTCGACCAGCTCAGGCTCGCCTGAACTCTCCCCTCCACAGGCCCCGTCTTTCGACCTACTGTGCTCATCTCCACAGTGCTCTCCAGCAAGAACCCTGCTCAGTCAGTTTAGCCAGAAGCGCCCATCCTCGATATGGGACGGGGCGTCTTCCCCCACCACCCCCCACCTGAGGTCTGACCACGCTGGCCGCCCTCCCTGGGAATCCCCTTAGGTCGGTTTAGCCAGGATCTCCCCTTACCCACCATGTTTCTCTGGGGGTCTTCCATCCATGGACCCCCATGCTCTGTGGCTATAAACCCCACTTGCCCGGGCTGCATTCAGAGTGGAGCCCTGTCTCTCTCCTCCTCTGTCAAACCTGCTGGACTGATCTTTGACGAGTCTCACAAAGAATGTCTTCTTTAGGGTCCCAAACATGTGCTTATTAGCTGACGGGGGCATTCGTGGAGCAGGTTCTCCGTCTACACAACAGGTGGAAGGCTTGTCCAAGAGCTTACAATCCTGGACAATCGCAAGCATTTACAACCCCTCCACCCCCAATAAGAGAAAAGAAGGTACAAGGGAGGTGACAAGCCACGGGACTAAACAATTAGGACACAAGCTTTGGGGCCAGGCACACCTGGGTCTGCATTTGCTCTTCTCTGACTGTTGAGCCCAGCGGCCTCGTGTGAACCCCTACAGCAGTATCAGCCTCGCTTGCAAGACCAGGACCACACAACCGGCCTTCTGCAACCAAGAGGATCACACACGATGTGCGTACAGTGTGAAGCTCAGACTCACGGCTTGATAAAGATGAGAGATAATGATTTTCGTCATCTTTGATAATAGTTCCTGTGAAATACACCTGGAATTCCAAGAAACAATCTGGGCCTTTCCAAGCTGTCTCAAAGCATCATGAAAGCTACTTTATTGTGCATAAAGTACATGTGTACAGATTTATACCCCTCTGCAGGAGACATTACATGAAAAAATTATAAATTAAATATGACACAGGAACAACAGATTCATCAACTCATCAAATACTTCCCGGGCGGGGCGCCTGGGTGGCTCAGTGGGTTGAGCCTCTGCCTTCAGCTCAGGTCATGATCTCAGGGTCCTGGGATCGAGCCCTGCATCGGGCTCTCTGCTCAGCGGGGAGCCTGCTTCCTCCTCTCTCTGCCTGCCTCTCTGCCTGCTTGTGATCTGTCAAATAAATAAATAAAATCTTAAAAAAAAAATACTTCCTGGGCACCCAGATGTTCCCTCCAGGAGGTGGCAGGCCCCACGCTGGGGTTTCTATCGCTCATCCCTCAAGAGTCCATCTCGGAACTCATTTCTTACTTAGGGCCTTATTTCTGCCCCCATCATCTTAGAAGCAGCAAACATTCTGTTCGTCTTACAGAAGGAAACTTCCTCTTTTGGTTAAAAAATGCCAAGAGCATTTCATGAGTTTGCTGAGATGAGTGTTTCCCTTTTGACAAGGAAGAGCACACGCCCTCTCCTCTCTCCCCGTCCCCCCCCCCCCCCCCTCCCCTGCCATCTCACAGCCTGGGCGGTGCTTTCTCCATGCGACCCCAGTCACCCTGTCATCAGGCACCTCGCGCTCCCATCAATGACCACGTGATCAGCTCGTGTTTCCCCGAACGCTGAGGTTCAATACTCAGGGCCGGGGAAGAACATAAACCTTTAAAGTTAAATCAACCTTCCTTTATAACTTTCCAAACTCAGTTTGCTGGAACTCCGTCACCCTCACGTAATTCTCCCCAGGATGGGATGAGGGCTTTATTCAGGAGGAAAATGAGAACAAAAGTCTCTGGTCCACTGACTTCTAGCTCTGCTTCCTTTATTACTTTTCTCTCAGCTCTTCATAAAACCTGGTCTCGCTTTCTGAGGATCCAACCCGCCATGTCAGAGCTCAGTGAACGGCTAGCTAGTGAGAGCGAACACCACCGGCCGTGTCGCCAGCAGGACTTAAACTAATGCTAGTTTATGTATGTTGTGTCTCTCTCTGCATGGGACAGTCCAACACGGTCTAGAGTGCAGGCCTCTGTTTTCAAGTCCACGGACTGCAGAGACATCTGTAAACAAAAATGCCTCATACCCACACTCACCAAGGAGGATCTAACTTCTACGTTAACAGGGTTGTTGGGCTTTTTTTAAAAATCCGTACAACAACCACACCATGGGTTCCATTCGGGAGCTCCCCAGGGATGGGACCATGTACGGTCGGCAGCTAAGAAGAAAGCACACACACGTTCTCCACATGCTTGGATATGCTCTTCACCTGGTTTCTGCCCGTTAAACCTATCAGCATAACCGCCTGGTTTATGTTATATAAAATGATAAAATAGGGCTATGAAAGGAAAGTTGACTTTTATGTGAAAATGAAGTTGAAGCTTTGAAAAGACTAAAAAGATGAGTCACTGTAAAAATCGCCATCCCATCAGGTGGGCACGAGACACCTGGAGAGCCTGGGCAATCCGAAAACAGCTCGCGTGGCTGCTCAAGCTGGCTTCTGTTCTTCAGTCTGAAGGCAGGAGAACCTGTTACTGGGGTGCTCTCTGCCGGAAGACGACATGAGAGGCTCATGAGGAGACTCTCCTTCCCTGACCAGAGTAAAGGCCCATGAGGAGCACAGTCAGTCACAGGAATGCGGGCTGGCCACAGCTAAGCTGAGTGCAGGGGTCTACGTGTATTGTGTTCAGTGATTCACTACCTGACCACGTTTCTCCATCAACCACCAATCATGCTATGATTGAACTGGATGAGCTATTTCTGCAGGACTGAAACTAGAACCAGGAGTCGAGTTAAGAGGCCATTAGATCACTGGTGCTCATGAGTTATGCCTACAGTGCCATATTTTCTACCAGGGAAACGGACTGGGATCCCAGGGATGACAGGAATCCCTTCATAATGGCTGCCCAGCTGGCATCAGGTTTCAGCTAGGCCAAGAGAGGAGACGCCTCTGTAGGAATGTCCTTGGTAAAACACATCCAGGCCATCACCATTCCGAGCTCGGCACACGCTGACCGGCTGCCTGTGGGCACCAGGGACCTCGGTCTCCTGTTGGGGAGAACCAGGGAAGTGAAGGCAGCGCCAGGAAATGGCCCCGAATGCTTACTGTGTGATTTCTAAAGTCCCTTCATGCCTTCTGCTGTGGAGACTCAGGGACAGTAGGGGCCTCGTGGAGACCAAAGAGTAACTGGGGTCATAGAGGAAGAATTTCATTCTCAAAATGTTCCCAGCATCCAAGATTTCCGGGGCCCAATAAGGAAGCCCTGCACAGAGCTGTATATTCTGTACCTGGAGACAAAGGACTGAAGGACACTGCAGCCGGTACCTTCAATGTCAGGCCAGAGTAGGTCCTGCTTTTGTTGTCCTTACGGAGTGGAGGTGAGGAAGACAGAGGGCCTAGGACGCAAGCAGAGGAACAAAGCAGCAGCAGAGGAAAGCGGTCACGGAAGGCACCAGACTGAGCATCGCAGAACTCACTACCAAGGGCAGGAAGGCAGGGGGCAGGCCAAGGCACCTTGCAAACACCCTTTTAAGGCTTCCCCATTCCCAGAGACTGAAGTCCTCAACTGAGCCCAACAGGAGACACATACTGTCTCAGAGAGTCCACACTCCAGATGCCAGGAGGCCCCTGAGAATGGGACCACTACAGAATGGCGGTGGCCCAGCGCCGTGCATCACCTCCCCCAGGGGCTCAGGTCCCTAACGGCCCAGCCAGCATCCCACCCCAGCCTCGCCGGTGGCCACGCAGCCCCGGTGCAGGTGTGTGGGGAGAAGCTGGAGGAGGGCTATTTTGAGAGACTGGACGGTTTGGATAGCTAATAGGGTTCGCTGAAGCTTAAAAGACAAGATCCATCTAGAAATGTTCACAGAAGGATGATTTCATAGGAGTTATTTAAAGCAGTGTATCCTTTTAGACTCGTCTGCTTATGAGGCCTCTCCTAGGCTTACATAAGAGGGTGGCATGAGCTACGGGGACCTCACTCACACTCAACGCCCAGGAGTGTGCCCCAACAGGACCAGGATTCACGCAGTCACCATACAGGGGCACTAAACCTTTGCTCCCTAAACCCCTTCTCGCTTCATGCTTTAGGGAGAAAATAGGAAGCAACTACACAGAGTTTTTCTGATCATCCAATCCCTACATCTACCCCCGTGCTGACATCTCCAAGTAGCCACAGTGCCTTGTCTCCCATCCCAGGGGATCAGTTGTCCTTGCTCCCATCAGCGGCCAGCCCTTCCCCTTCCAGACCTCCCACTCTGGACCTCATGGCTCCCACTAGCTTCCTCGATGACCCCTGACTGAGTCTCTCCCAACATGCCCCAAATCAACAGCCACAAAAGAAGTATAACATCTCCCTCCAGGCACCACCTTTCTGCCCACTGGCATGTCAAAATCCTGGAAGAGGTGCCCGCGTCTCACATTCTTTCTCCAAAGACCACCTGAGCCCTGGCCAAGCCTCTCCTGCTAGATTATTCCATGGGCTCCTACCTGGCTCTCCAGTTCAGTTCCCGCCTGCGCTCTGGGCTCTGACCAGCAGACCGAATAATTATGTGGAAACACAGGTCAGGGATGCTGCTTCTCTGTTTTAAAGTGTCCATCACTGGGGCGCCTGGGTGGGGCAGTCAGTTAAATGTCGGACTCTTGATTTCAGCTCAGGCCATGATCTCGGGGTCCTAGGATGGAGCCCCGTGTCCGCAGGGAATCTGCTGGAGATCCTCTCTTCCTCTCCCTCTCCCCCAAACCTCACCCACCTCTCCCTTAAATAAATAAAAATAAAGTGTTCATCAACTTTCCACCTCGAAATAAACCCCTGCTATGACAATAAACTGGTCTTCTTTCTGCACTTTCGACCCAAGAGGTCTGTGGTGCCTGCTCTCCCTGGAACATTCTGCCATCTACTTATCATTCAGAGCCCAGCTTGGCTGCCACTCCCCTGGGAGCCCTTCACCGAGGGCCAGATCTCAGGCACCCCTTCCCCCCGGTCTATCACAGCCATGGACTCCAATCCTTGAGCAATCCTCACCACATGAGACTTGCCAACTTGCTGCCTTTCTTTTTTCTTTAATTTGAAATAAACATCCACCTAGAATAGCTGTAGTTTTATAGAAACGATGCACACAGTTCTGGGACGGGCTCCTCACTCAGTTTTCCTGGTTGCTGTGGTACGTTTATCTCCATCAAGAAACAGCATTGCCTCATTGCCTTTTTTTTTTTTAAGATTTATTCATCTATTTGAGAGAGAGAGCGAGCGATTATGCATGCATGGCTGGGAGGGGCAAAGGGAGGGGGAGAGAGAGAGAGAATCTCAAGCAGACTCCCTGCTGAACACAGAGCCCGACTTAGGGCTCGATCTCACGACCCTGAGATCATGACCTGAGCTGAAATCAAGGGTCGGATGCTAAACCGACTGAGCCACCCAGGCTCCCCTGCCTCACTAAGCTATTAATTAAAACCTCACGACTTACTCAGATTTCACAGGTTTCCTCCTAATGTCCTTCTCCTGTCCCAGGATCTCACCTAGGACACCACATCATTTGTAATCTTCATGTCTCCTCAGGACCCTTTGGCTGTGACAGTTTTTTAGACTTTTCTCCATCTTTGATGACCTTGATAGTTTTGAGAAGCTGGTCAGGTACCTTGCAGAAGGTCCCTCAATCTGGGTTTGTCTTAAGTTTTCTCGTGGTTAGACTCAGGCTTATTAATTCGCTTATCAGTTTCTTTCTGGTCCGTCCTTCCCAAATACCCTGAACTCTGAAATGCCCGGAGCTGTTGGAGGCTGGGTCTGCTCTGCCGTGGTCCTTCTATGTCTCCAGAGCCAGAACCATACCTTTACCCCAATAAACTATCCATCGAAAGGCACTGACCCAGGAGCAAGAATATATGCACCTATCACAATCCATGCGGCATGAAAGCGAAATGAAACTGTCTCTCGTTCCAGAGCATCACACAAAACCGTATATTCATCTGCGGCTGAGGACGTCACACTGCGTTAAAGATACTCGAACGTAGTTAAGACAAAAGCTCCAGCTCTCGTTTATTTGCAGCATCTTTCTGTCTTCTCTTGCAGTGAGGACCAGCGTGCTTTTGGAGAAGTCTTTATTCTTGCAGACATCGAATTCTTTGCTTTGTCCCTTAAGATACATTGTGTCTCTTGCAGGCCAGTTTTCAGCTTTACAACATCTGAAATGTTCATTGCAAAACATTATTTTCTCCACTTCAGAAATGAGGAAGCTGAAACTCCAGAATTAATGGGAGTCACCTGAGACTCCATGTGCCTTCTATGCGAGCCTAGACCACAAGCCTGGGGCTGATCCCTCCACGTGTTTTGAGCCCACCCACTGCTTCTAGGATTCCCCCCTCGAGCAGCTACGCCGCTGAGGAGGTGCAATGTTCACCGAAACACGATATGTATCAAGTATCGCAGATGGAGGAAAGGTGCACAAAACCCAAAGGAAAAACAGCAGGTGAGAGTCCAGGGAAGGTATGAAAACAATAAAGTCTGGAGTGGAGAGGTCCAAGCAACAGGAAGAGCAGGAGTAACAGGAGAACAACAGAGAGGAGATGGAGGAAGACTGGTAAGCCGTGGCTGCACAGAGAGGATGCAGGAGAGGAGACACAGCCGTCCGATGGCCCGTGTACATGGGAAGAAAACGAAGGTCACCCCAAGACATTTATGGGAAGTGTAATTTCAAGAAATAGCTTGCCAATTATAAGGGCTGGGGATTGGCAAACTGGAAAGTTTCATGCTATTTTCATCCCTTATTTGTTCTGTCTATGGAGGATTTCCAGAGACACCTTTATATCCCCCTTTACCCCTACACCCTTTCAATAACAAGTGTGTGTGCAGCCCTGCGTTGGGGAGAAGACCTGCCCTTGACTAGCTCAACGCAAAGCAGAAACTGCTTTCCAAGAAGATGAATCGAGAAATCCAAAGGGAATTACTTGAAAGAAACAAAGACCCAAGAAAAGTGAAAATCAGTACTGAGGCAGAGCAGGATCTGTCTGTGTGAGACAGATGTTGTCATGAATTCAACAACCTCACGACAGGACCTCAAGATGTTCTCTTGCTACCGACGGGGCTCGATGCACCCACTACCACAAGCTTCCCACGGCACTCTAACACAATCAAAAGTTGAATAACTAAATTTAGCAGATATTTTTTTATGAGCAGCAGAAATATCCAAAAAATTAACAGAGAGAAAAGTAAGCAAATCCCTGAAATGGCCAGGCTACGGGAGTGTGTGACACCCTGCTTTTCCATTTCCCCTTTGTCACAACAATGCCACGTGACTAAGGGTGCAGAGTTCTGTCCTTGCCTCCCAAACCTTCTGGCCTCAGACATGCCCTTGCTCTGGGAGTCTGTGGCCCTCATTTGCCCCTCACAGAACAAATCAGACCCCCCCCCCCCACAAATAAAATGAGTTCCCCTTAAGTCTAAACTCAAGACTTATGACTAGTCTCAAGGCAACCACTGCAAAATCTGCCTCGAACTCCACCAACCGGGGGTCCCACCTAGTGATCCTACACAGCTGGTCTCCCAGGTAGCTGAAGGAACCAGACCTTTCTTCCTCTTTGTCACACCCAGAACCCTGAAATGCTCCAGCCCTGGTGGCCTCACTGGGCCCAGACCTGGGCACACCTGCCGCTGCGTGTTCAAAGGGCGTGTTAACACAGCAGACCTCAGCACACCGATGTGAAGATTGCAGCTCCCCCACTACAGGAGCATTCCACAGCCACAGGGAACCCTATCCGCACCCTCCAGAAAAGGGTTTTAGCTCTGACTCCCCGCAGCTCTGTAAATGCAACAGGAGCAGCTAGGAGGGGCATTCTATGGTCAAAGCTGCACGGGCTGGGCAGGGAGACAGGTGCCACCCTATGAGGACCCCACAACCTGAAGCACAGGAAACCAGCTCTCCCATGGGGACCCCTGTCAGCAGGAGTCTGGCTTCCTTGGAACAGCACTGTCTAGGGAGGCAGAGAACTCAGGTTCAAGGCCACCAACACCGCAGGCAAGAAGAGGTTAGGGCAATTGGAGAACATATTCACCCTGGGAAATGTGTCACAAGGATTGCAGAGAGCTGTCTCCTGGAATCTCAGAGGGGGCACACAGCCACGGCTGGACCCCGCCCCCCCTGCGCCCACTACCAGGACCAGACTCAAGGCCAAAGCGAAGGCCGATACCCTCTCAGGTCAGTGGCACTGAGCTCTTTTTTTTTTTTTTTTTTAAGATTTTATTTATTTATTTGACAGAGATCACAAGTAGGCAGAGAGGCAGGCAGAGAGAGAGGAGGAAGCAGGCTCCTAGCTGAGCAGAGAGCCCCACGTGGGGCTCGATCCCAGGACCCTGGGATCATGACCTGAGCCGAAGGCAGAGGCTTCAACCCACTGAGCCACCCAGGTGCCCCACTCCATTCTCTTTAAATCAAGCTTAATTCTTAGGTTTAATATCAAAAATAAAGAAATCTGTCCAATATTCAGCTTGACTCCGATTTTCCATGTCCCAATCATCGGCAGGTTAACAGCTAATTGAAAACACCGTCCCCACAAGAGGCTGTAGCATCAGATGGGAACTGAGATGCCATTTACTTTAGCAATAACACTCCGTTTGAAGGGTCAACGCAGATCTCTGACCGCTTAATCCCTCGAGGCTGGAGGAAAGAGCAAGACTTCCACACGGCAGGGACCAGAGTTGGGTGGGGAGGGCCTTCCCAGGCTGCCACCCGTGGATGCGCCCGCTCTCCATAGCACTGCGGGCACGGGAAGGTAAGCCCACCGGGCTGGGCACCGATAGTTCAGCCTTGGTCAAGGGAGCACAGCCTGACAAACACTCTCCCGCCTGTCCGAGACGCATCCCAGCCCAGTCCATTACAGGGGAGGAACTCACTCTGACCATTTAGGGTTTTCTAGTTCTTGCAGGAAACCTCAGTGATTTTCCCCTGAACGCAATGCATCAGGAGAGCAGCCAGGCTGTCAAGAATAATCGCAGAAAAGGAGAGACAGAGGGGCTTCCTCTAAATGACCCGACCCAACCTCTGCATCCCAAGCAGCCCCGTGTTCCTGCTGCAAGGACAGTGTATCAGACGGAACGGGGGAAAGATCGTTCCCGCTAGGAAAAACAGATCGCATGCTAGGAAAAGTGTCGAGTGCTAAAAGCTGCCCAGCCTGCCAGACAGCTAACGCGCTCCTTCCCCTGCTGGGCACGGTTAATATTTATGTTCTCAAATAGCCCCCGTAGCACGGCCTGTCCCTTCCCCGGGTCCTCTGTAGTCGTGACATTGAGTTGCGCGGCGCTGGGTCTTGAGCGCGGAGAAAGAATAGGAGCATCTCTGCTGTGGCAACGTGGGAAAAGGCTTTCAGTCCAGGGCTTTTGTTTTGAACCATCAGAATCCAGTGAACTGAAAAGATCAAGCTGTCAGCGTTCATTTTCTTCCTAAATCAACCAAACTGTAGAATAACACGAAATATTTCACTTTACAATATAATTTGTATCTTCAATTTACTTGCAGCTCCGGGAATTTGACAGGTACGGTGTTAAGGAAAACCCTCCTGCGAAGCCTCGGTGGAAAGGGCATCAGGAACCAGCAGGCAGCACCCTCCCCGTGGACGCCAGGTGCCGGCACGTCGGGGCGGGCGCGCGCCACCCTCCCGCGTCTGTGGTCAGTGTCAGACGGCCTTCGATTAAGGCAACTCATTAAGAGATCATCAAGATAGTAAGAAGCATTCTTTTGTTCACTGGATACCTCTACCCAGAACTATTTCTTTGTGGACCTGAATATGAACCGGGTAACTGCACTGTATTCCTGGGAAAGCACGCCGGCAAAAATACGTCATGTACTTGGTCGGCTGACTTCGTAATGAAAAAACAAAAGCCAGAACACATTTCCCACTGGCATTCCTTCAGTCGGGTAGTTACTGTCTGCTGAGCACCTGCTCTGTGCCAGGCAGGGTCACTGGGCACAGATCAGCCACCAGCATGACAAGAAGGGATTTTCCCCCACACGGCATCAAAGACCGTGAATTCCATGAAGGCAGAGCAAGGGACATGGAAAACCATCTTCCACGAGCAGACATGTATGGAAGATGCCACAATCCTGATGACATCGCTCATCCTCAGGGAAACACAGGTCAGGCAACAGTGAAGTAGCCCCTTCCAGTGGTTAGGACGGATATTATCAGAAATAGAAGAGGTAAGTATTGGTGAGTTTGTGGAGAAAAGGAAACTCCCGAGGACTATGGCCAGAGCAGCCATTGTGGAAAAGAGTACGGAGGCTCCTCCAAAAAATTAAAAATAGAATCAGCATCCAATGCAGCCAGTCTCCTTCCAAGTGTATTTCCAAAGGAAACAAAAGCACTATCTTGAAATGCTATCTGCACCCCCACATCTGTTGCCGTGTTATTTACAGAAA
The DNA here is from genome assembly GCA_003697995.1 of Taxidea taxus jeffersonii. Classification (NCBI taxonomy): domain Eukaryota; kingdom Metazoa; phylum Chordata; class Mammalia; order Carnivora; family Mustelidae; genus Taxidea; species Taxidea taxus. The sequence goes on from RCUC01173289.1 coordinate 30,081, forward strand.
CAACCTAAGCACTTGTCCACCAGTGGGTAAATAAAGAGTATGTGACGCAGACAGAGAAAATGGAATACGATTCAGCCAGAGGGGAAGAATGAAATCTTGCCATTTGTGTCAACACGGATGGACCCTGAAGGTGTTAGGCTAAGTGGGACAAGTCAGACAGAGAAAGACAAATAGTTAAGGGATCTCACGGATCTATGGGCTCTTATTTATTTATCTAGAATTTATATATGAATATATTTTACATGCCATATATTATCAATTAATATAATTATGTATCATATATAATAATGTTTTCTAAAATGCACACACACAAACTCGCCCGGAAGAGATACTGGCTAATATTTCATGCACGTGTTCTCTGTACCAGGTATGAGTAGGGGCAGCCTGGGATCTGAATTTGGGTCAGTGTGACTGTAATCACCACACCCTCCTCGCTCCCACCATCTCGGAGAAAACTACCTTCAGTTCACAGGCTCATCCTTGGTAGGCGAAAGGTTAGTCCCAGCATCTTCAGGGAATGGCCTCCAGTGTTTACTGTAAGGGACACTGTCGTTGTTGGGGTCATGCAACAGGGAAGGGGGGGCTGAGAAATAAAGATCACTGAAACAAATCACATTTATTTATATTAATTAGTTCATGTCACTGAAATTCTGTTTCCTTCCATCCATAAAATAGGGTTATCACTGGCATTTCTGAGTCGAATGATTCTTTGAAAGGGGTTGTCCTATACATGGAAGGACGTTTAAGCAGCATGTCTGAGGTCCACGCACGAGATGCCAGCAGCCTGTCTTCCCCCAGCTGTGACAACAAAAACGTGCCTGGACATGGCCACGTTCCGAGGCGGAGGCTGGGGGAGAATGACAAAATCCCCCCTGGTTGAGACCCATGAGAAAGGTACCAAGACCACGCTGGCAACCCAGCAGGCATTCAACTCACCTTGGCCGTGTCCTCTTCTTCCCAACCTAGCCTGAAAATAAAAGCACCCCAGCCCAGGGTCTTACAGGGCACACGATTTCTTCCAAGTCCCAGGACTGCTGGAGGTAAACATTTAGGACGGAAGGATCTGGAGAATGACCTTAATAAAATATATTTCCTCCTTTTTGATTTGCGCATGGAGGGAAGTTTCATGCATCAAACAGAGAGCTCACTTGGCTTCATTTCTCATAAACTGAAGTACGTCCTCCAGGATTAAGAGCCCGCAGACGGCCTCATCAACACCAGCCACGAGCTCACAGCAAGGTGTACATCCGCTCTGAGAATCTTAAACAGACTTTGCCCTTTCAAAACTTTCCTCTGAAGCAAGTTTCCCTAAGTAAGAGTCCTGGCTGAGAGCTCTTCATCACTGCCATTCCCCTGAGAGGAGCATGAGTTCTCATCTCTGATTTAAATAAAGAGGCGATCTGAATAAAACCCCACTGGATGAAAGATCCAAGTTCCATGCAATAAATTGGTTCCCCATACTGGGGAAGATCTGGAATTATTTGTTTTAATTTCAGGCCCAGCTTAATTATTAAGCACAGAGCAAAAGCACGCATGCCACAGAATAAATATATGGAAAATATTAAAATAATTTATGAAAAGGCCTCAAGGGACAAAGGGAACTCCCACTGGTAGCCACATACCACGAAGATGGGGTCCTTTTCCCGCTGGGGGTCCCGGGGTGCCATTACTAGATGTAAATCGGTATCTGTCTTGAAATCCCAGTGCTTAAAGTGGCCAACCCAGCCCCAGAGAAACACCTCGTGTGTTTCTCCAGGAGACTTGCCTCTAGCTCAGCTCTAGCCTGGCTTGGTCCGACCCACAGGCGTGTGCTCAGGGTCTGCAGGCTGGTGTGTGAGCAGCAACACATCTCAGGTTAGGCCAGTTTCTTTAGAGAGCGAAAAGGTTCAAAGACGGATATTATTCAGTGTGTGAGCTGGGTAAAACGTGGGCCTGCTGAGCTCTGGGGAAATTCTCATTCCAGAATGCTTTCATTATACTGACTTTGAATTCCTCGTTCTTCCCTGAGAAACTACATTTATTTATTTTTTCCTGTGGTCCTCAGCAAGTCATGCTGTGACAATGTTTACGTCAACAGCCACCGTATAGGTTCAAAGGGAAAAATGATTCTTAGGTGTGCTTAAAATCTCCAAGCCCCTGGATATGCAAAATCTCAGGTGGAAACCAATAAGCTGAAAAACTAAATTAAATTAAAAGTAACAACATCAACTAAGACTCCAGGCTTCAAAGGAAAGAAAAAAGATGTAGAAAAGAAATAATCCAAGAGTCTCTTGAGCCCAAAACGCTTTCTATCCGTGCTTTCAACTTGCACAAAGACTGGTGGCGTGCCCTTCCTTGGGAGAGGTGCTTCCTGAGGAGGAGGTCCAACAGGAAAACACGGTCCTCCCAGACGCCACCATTTTCAGCCACCTGGTGGCACAGCCCAAGGAAGATTCCCAGTGAGTGGGGACCCCCCACCTCTCTTTCTTTCCTCCCTAGGCAAATGGCACATTTTCTCTGCTCTGAGCCCAAGGCATAGTGCTAGCAAGGACAAAAATTCTTCCACAACACTGGAACCAAATGGCGCTATCCCTGCAAACAGCCTCCCCAGCAAATTTGCTTTCTGACCATTATCATGATTTACCCTTAAGAAGTCTGGCATCTCAAAGGTAGAACACCTTTCTAAGGCTTAAGGCCCTTTCTTGTCCTGACTACATGCCAAATTAATCTTGGCAGAAACATCCAGGAGCTTGCCATCTTGGATTCTGATACATCCGATGGCTACTGCTTCTGAGTGGGGGAAATGTGCTCTATTTAAAAGGAAAGAAATGGCTCCTTTAAAAAACTATGCATGGGAAATTTACTGCACACGAGGAGCCACAGGCGATTATGATTATGTGAATATGCACTGTGCACGTCAGGTTGGTGGAAACGTAATGCGCTGTGCTAATGGACTGAGGCAAACACATCCTGGTCATAAGATGCCTGACTCATGGGGGAGAGGGGGAGGAACGGAAGGGGGCACATCCAAATGCACTAACGCTATAGCCAAAAGAAAGGTGATCAAAAAGGCAGATGGAACAAACATTAGCCTGGACTGTCCTGGGGCAGTCTCCACATGGCCATGGTCAAAAACCATGACTTAGACCCATGAACTAACTGGCAACGATGATCTCACAAATTCCGAATAGAGACACAATTTCAGGGTTTCTTTCCTTTTTTTTTTTTTTTTTTTTTTTTTTAGAGAGAGAGCGCAGGAGCGAGCACAGGCAGAGAGAGTGGCAGGCAGAGGCAGAGGGAGAAGCAGGCTCACTGCTGAGCAAGGAGCCCGATGTGGGACTCGATCCCAGGACGCTGGGATCATGACCTGAGCCGAAGGCAGCTGCTTAACCAACTGAGCCACCCAGGCGTCCCAATTTCAGGGTTTCTAAGGACAAAAGTAAGATTAACTTCATCCTAGATAAAATAAAACCAGACCATAATTTCGGACTGATGGTCTTCAATGTTTAAGTGGTCAACAACGAGACAAAACTATATCTGGCAAGTCACAAAATCCACTGTATGTGATAAGGTAGTGTTTCAGACAGGTGTAATTATGACCGGACTCTGCTGTGGCCAATACATGCCACCTGGCAAGATTCTAAGCATTTTAAAATTGAAATGATGATCTCTTCCATCTTCCATGGGCAGAATTCTGAGTTCTTGTCTGATTCCTTAACTGCGATGTGCTCTTGCTCCATGTGTCACTGAAGGATCTATACCACCCATTGTCAGTCTCTGCTGACAAACTACAAGGAACTTTTTTACCATCCAGCGAGAATTCTGAAGACCGTTCTATTTTCCTTTTTGCTTTGTCTTCCAGGCAGCTTCGAGTCTCTCGGGTTCTAGAAAGTTTCGTGTGTTCTCTAGGTTTTTCGTGTTCTGTTTTATATCCAGGATCTATGAATCGTTACTTGTAAAACAGACCAAGCCCTATATGAAAGTGTGTAGGATATAAAACACAAATCATAAATAGGCCCCAGCTTAATGTGTATGAAAGCAAGAAGTACCAGACATCAAATGTGTGCTAATACAGAGGGACACCTGAAAATTATTGATCATCGCCGTTGCAAGCTTTGAGTGATCTGAGGAAGTAAAAATGGTGGTTTCATTTATTTTTTTTATCCTGAGAGAGGGACACAAGCAAAAAAGCCTAGTGAGAATCCAATTCAGGGTAGCTGAATTTCTTTAAAAATTCTGTTGCAAGGCAAAATGGTTGACAAATGTAGGAAGGGTTTTGATCCATGTTACACACACAGCATGAGTTAGAAAATCCAAGGTCAAAACTCTGAAAATTAAACTCCATATTGTCCTTTCGTCACCCAATGTACACCGTAGAAGTGCCTTTCTCAGGCAAAATTATGGCAGTTAACAGAAAAGCTTTCTTCAAGGAGAAAAAGGAATTCAGTCGAACCAATGAGTAGACTCACTGCCTCCCAGATCACTCCTACGCCTTACAATTCCAGTCTGGGATTGTTAGTGTGCAGACACGCTACTGGGATGAACTCAAGTCCTAAGACTAAAAGAAAGACACAGAAACTCAACCAACTGGCCACACGTCTACTAGCCACCAGAGAGAACTCCAAGAGACCCATGGCATGAGTCTTCAGTATTAGACTCCGTGCGCACACTGTGAAGCATAAATTTGCGAAAGTTGGCTACAAGGAGTTCAAGGATGGATATCAGCACTTAAAGGCTATCACAGAAGGTCTTTGCTTCTCGTACAGCATCAGATCTTACAAGGAGACTTAGCCTTTGCTTCCCTTGGGAAAGATTATGAAGCACTTCTGGGAGATGACACGCAAGCACACTTCTACGAGACATGAACTGTGCTCATCTTAAATGTCTTACCATCTGGCACCGCTGTATCCGAGAACAGAGCTATGATGTCAGGCCATCACCACTCAGTTGCTATCCTGAACATAGCAACCAAGTAACCCCTGTCCTTGGGACAGTCACTGGATCCTGTAACTTTGGTTCCTGATTTACAAGTGATTGCTCCAGAACTGATGGGCATCATCTTTAATGACACCGGGCGAGCCCCAGGTGTTGAGGGATGATGGTCCATTAGCAGACACAAAGGTGAACAAGCACGCAAACATGTAAGAGACCACGGGGGCTAAGTCTGTCAATTTCTAAGCTGCGGATGGTAAAACTGCATGTCCAGCTGTGCCATTAAACTTAAATACAGGCTTGTGGAAGCTTCTGGGAATTACTGCTTATCCTGCGGAAGCAAGGAGGTCTCTGACTCACGCCAGGAAAAGGAAGAGCATAGAAGTCTGGTGACATGGAAGGTATCAAGCTATGAAGTTATAGATTAAAAAAAAAAAAAACACAACAAATAGGTAATAGCACAGAGACAATGCCATATGGCATCTATATAATTTCTAGGAAATTACTTCATTACAATAGTAGTAAGCTTTTGTTCTTCTAGAAGTTTATGGCAGGACTCCAGACGTTTCGGCAATCAGTGATATCCTCTTAAACAGCATACCCTTTCATGGAGAAGAAAGCCGAGTAAAGAACGTTTTGACTTCCGTGCTTAACATTCACTCAGGTAAGCAGGAATCTCCCGGGAAAGGTGCACTCGAAGGACACCAGGGTTAAAAACAACGGCACTCTCTCTGAAGCACGGGAGACATATTCAAGGTAGCAAGGTGGTTAAGAGCGTGGGCTCTGGAGGTAAAGTCTGGCCCTATCACTTCCCACTGTGTGTCTTCTGGCAAATTACCAAACCTTCAGGCTCCGATCTCCCCATCTGTAAAATGGGCATAAAACCCCAGCTGTCTCAGAGTGCTGCTGCGGGGACTGTGGGCATGATTCCTGGGCTATCCCCACGGCAGCGCCTGGCACACGGAACGGAAGGCCTGTCAAATGCTCATGTGCAGTCCTCGGGTACAAACACGGGACACATCGCAAAGAATGACTGCCTCCCATAAACAACAAAACGAACTCTTCATTCGGAAGTGGGTATGTAAGCAAGAACGTTCAAGAGAACTGTAGGGTCACACACTCAGATGTCTTGAGACGGCTTGGAGTTTAAGCTGGTTGCTGGCGCAGAGGTCACATCTTTTCTTCCAAAACCCAACCGATTCAGCTTCTAAAAACCAACACTGTTCACTCAACAGAGGAGGCCGCAGTGGGACTCCCAAATGAAGCCTACATTCACTGCTGCGCAAACACTGACCTACATGTGTCCTTTGTGGCTCACTCCTCTGTGACATGTGTTGGCTTGGGAACCTGTTCCTACAGCATGTGTTGACTGTGACAGGAACCTGCGTGGCTCAGAGCCTTGCACAGCCAGAATCTCTGCAAACCCAAGTCCTTTCACTTGGTACCAGCACTCGCCCAGGCACACGCACATGGGGACACGTGTACACACGGGCACACGTGCACGCGCGCATACACACACACACACACACACACACACGCTACTCAGCCTTAGAAAGTTCTACCAGAAGCAGCACTCTCAGCTGGATGGCTCAGCCCCAGAGTGCTAGGATTTTAGATGAGACAGTTCTGTTCCGCATTTTATGTATGACATAAACCACAGGGAGTTTAAATTCACAGCGTGTCCCTCATCAAGATGTCTCTTGGTGCTGCAGCCTCTGGGCACCCCAAACAAGAGGAGAGGATGCATGCCCCGCGCCAGACTTGAATTCTATTATCACCCACACCAGACTTCATCCTCGAAGTGGCCGTCACAGCCTTTGCAATGAGGACACAGCAGACGTGGCTTCTCCTTCGAAGAGGTTCCCTGCCCCCCAGACAAGAACTCTCCTCCCCACAATGAGATGCAAAGGCTTGGCTCCCAGATGCCACTGCACACCGGGTGTCTCTGTCACGCAGCTGGGCACTGCAGACATGCACCAGTGAGCTGGGACACAGGGACAGGGCTGGCTTGACATGCAGGGAACACACGATTCTGGAGACCACAGACTAAGCCGCCTTCTCACTGCAGAAGCAACAGAACACGTCGGGAGAAGCTGTACAGAATATCCAGAGAAGGAGGCTCTGAGCACAGTGCTCCACACTCTGAACCAGAGGCCACATGGCTTTCGGCCACACTGCACTTCTGGGGTGATGGGAGGACGCTCGGACATGTCAGGGTTGGCAGCAGAAGGCCGATGATGGACTAGAAGGGAGAGGGAATGAGGCGATCATCGCGGTAAAACTGAAGACAGACTCTCGCTCGTCATCAAATAGCATCAATCAATAGAGTGTGGCTGTACCATCCGGACAGCTTACCCCGTGGGACTGGGATTGGAGGCGCCGAGTCAAACTTAGAGGTGTGAATCACATCTGACCTTTGAGGGAGCAGCACCCCCTCAAACCCCACCCCAGGATGCGGAACGGACAGGCTGGGCACCAGGCTGCGGCGGCCACTCTGTCCGAGAGATGCAGGTCACTTTCTCGTGTGCGGTCACCAGGAAGAGAAGAGAGACCACACCCTGCACCAGGGCCTGCCTTCAGTTCTGGTCAGCACTAAGACCAGGTCAACAGTCTCTTGAATGATGCCATGGTTTGTCGCCTCAGGGAAAATGCGAATCCAGACCACAATGAAGCACATGGCACACCTCTCCCCAGGGCTAAAATGAGAAACAGTGACCCTGGCAAATGTTGGCGGGGATGCAGAAAAGCAGGCTCATTATCACCGTGCTGTCAAGACCATAACACGGTACAGCCATAGTCGGGCGGTTTTTACAAACCTAAACGAGGAGCGGGCACAGAACCCTGCAGACCTACCCCAGTGTATGCCACGGAAATGAACTTATGCTCACACAAAACTCCATATGCCAATGTTTGTGGTGGCTTTATTCGTAACAGTCTCAAACTGGAAAGAGCCCAGCAGTCCTTCGGCAGGTGAATGGTTAAACCATCCATACCACGGAACGCCGCCCAGCATCCCAAGGAACAAACAACTGATGTGCCCAGCAACCTGAATGCATCTCCGGGGGATGAAAAAGAATGAAAAAAGCCAATCCTGAAATGTTACATTTGGTATAATTCCATTTACACATCACATTTGAGATGCCAAAATTTTAGAAGTGGAGGAAAAATTAGTGGTTGCCCGGGTTTCGAGAGGGTAGAGGCGGAGGGGCGAGGAGCAGGTGTGAGACATGGACAGCAAGAGGGACGCATGTGTTGGTGGATTCAAGAGGCGCCATGGCCAAGCACAAGTACAGCAGGAAGATCTGTGGGACCCTCATGAAATCTATCGACGCTGAGCCCCTGGCTACAGCAAGGAGCTCTAGTTTTGCAAAATGTTATCACTAAGGGAACCTGGGTAAAGTATACACAGATCTCTCCGTATTTCTTTCTATAACCACAATGCCTATGAATCTACAATTATCTCCATAAAAAAAGCAATAAGGAAGGAGGGGGAAAAAAGGAGGTCAACAGTAATTTCTTCCAGGAATCACATGTGACTGAGAACCCAAGGATTGTTACTGGTGCTTACAGAAATTATAGAACACAAGCGCTGGTAAGTTAACCAACAGCCTTCACAGGGAAATGATAAACAAGGCACAAGATTAATATTTAATGAGTACAAAGAAAATGCTCACTTTTTAAAGCTGAAATAGGAGAAATGCAAACACCTTTCAAAAACCTAGACAGAGCGAGAATCACTTGGGCTAATGAACACATGGTTAAAAGAAGATGGCAAAATGACGGCAAACCGTACCCTTGCCAGAGGCTGCCGCAGACCAAGGCTAAGGGGGGCTAGGGCTCAGCTCTGTGTTTCCCCAGAAGGCAGAGCCCATGTTGGCGTAAGGAAAACACCCACTCTCCGGGTCTGCTTCTCCAAACAACTGTTTGCATCACAGAATGGGGAGGATGTGTTCCTCGTAGGAGAGCCCCCATGGTATCCAGGCAACACCACTGCTCCCAGCAGACATGAATTAGACACCTTGTAAAAGGTGGGAGCTTTCCTCCCCATACTCACTTATTCTGCATCATGTTCATTATCACCCAGTCAAAAGGGTAGACGTTCTTCCCAATGAGGTTCTTAAACATGATGAATGTTTCCATCAGGAAATCCTGAAATTAAAAAAAAAAAAAAAATAGCACATTGCAACAGCCCACCAAGAGAAAGGAGAAAACCAATCCCCTCTTGAGTAATTACAGTATAAATGACCTCGTTTTTTTTAGCGGAATGAAAACATTCTAAAAGTAATGAAGATGTATTTCACAGGAGCTTTCTTCTTTCTGTTTGCCGGGGCACCTCCTGCCTGTGATAACTTTCTCAGGGATATTTTCCGAAATGGGACCTGGGCGGCTCTCTGTCATAGTCACAAAGAGGACCTCTCCAGGTTACAAATACTGCATTCTTTCTGCTTATAGGAAACATGCATTTTGCAAACATCACATGTAGGATTTACTCAAAACACATTTTTCATTATGAACAGGGCCCAGCAGGTTGAATATGGGGTAGTTATCCCATTCCTTTTCTTATGTAATTTACAAACCAAAGGCTCAGGTGAGAACTCCTGACCATCTGCACCAGCTCTGTTCATCATAACCATCGGAGCACGCGGTCATGTGGTCACTTTCAGAAGGCAGCTGCAACCCCACAGCCTATTCAGTGACGCTGATGCCAACCTTGAGCACGATCCTCTCTACCATACGGGTCACTCCCCACCATGCTATGCTGCTCGTGGCATCCTGAAAGGGTACCCGTGTCCAAGGGGCTCCATCCTGGGCCTGTCAGAACCTGGAGGATTTCTTGAACCTGCCGGCGTGGCCCTCGTTCTGAGCTGACCAGAACAGAAGCAGCGCATATCCTGAAAAGCACACCTCTCCAGGAGTCGGCAAGCTCCCTCCAGTGCGGGGTGCACGGGGGGAAGCCATGGAGAATTCACTTAGAAAAATAAGGCCATGGTCAGAGATTACCAAATGAGTGGCTATTTCTCATTTATTTAATCTGTGGAATCATAATTAGGTGCATTGGCTGTGAAGCCCACGGTGGTGTACAGAATTTAAGCAGCCAAGAAAGCAATTCTCAGCAAAGTCGTAAACAAGTGCTTCTCGCAAAAAGGCACCAGCTAAATTTGATAGCATTGGTAAGCTGCTGGGCCAAGCCGAATCCTTTCTTTGCAACCGAACCAGCCGTGCCGGGTTCTGGCAAGTCATGCCTACCGCGTGCACCCTACCATGAATAAAAACTCAGGGAGCAACCATGACCCCCTTTTGACAGCAGAGGCCCCCAGTCAAGGTGAAGATCAGCACCTGAGCCTCTTCGAGAGAGAAAAGTCAGCCCCATGTTCTCCAGACTCTGCTCGCATGAGCTCTGACCACAAAGACCTGAGTTCACACCGGGTAGGATGCTCCGGGGGCCCCAGACACAACGAATGGGGCGTCTCTCCCCAGGCTAATAATGGCAATTTATATTTCCCCACTTACGTTTCCCCACCTTGTCAAGAGTTTCATATTTTAATGACCAGGTTGCATATTTGGCCGGCTGAGTGCCATCATTTAGCCACATCTCTATTTGCATGAAATTGCCTTCTTGCTGATCACTCCTCAAAGCCTAATAATTGAGATACAGGGTCTGGGTTTTATTATTCTGGAAGAGAAGCATATTTTCCCCAACTCCCTTTTTTTTTTTTTTTTTTTCCCTAGGAAACACAGTCCCATACTTCATTAGTATGGCTCAGCTGTTAAATTTTGGTACTTTGCTGATCAGGCAAAATGCTGCGTTTTGTGGAGGATGAGGTTTTGCAAGGCGTCCTTGTCCGTCTGCAGAATTTACTAGCCATGGCGATGGTCCTCTCCGTGGCCGATGAGGCTTAGCGGATGATTACACTGCTATCTCCAAGTCAACAAGGGGACACAGAGGACTAATATAAGATCTTCGGTGAAAATTTCCTCTGTCAGTGCCAATCCGTTCCCGCTGTCTTTTTCAGTTTGATTATTCACAGGATGCCCCATATAGTAAGTGGGCAGCTCTAACAACAGCCATCAGACCACAGCCACAATCTTCTTGTCATGAATCTATCTGCTTCTGTCCTTCCCCATCCCCACCCACCTGAACAAATGGTCATCCTCTCTCACCCGGACTGTTGAGGGGAATCCTGGCCTGCCTGTCCGTGTCTACTCCTGTGCCTCTCGATCCCTCCCCTTGACCCAGAGTGGCCTTTTCACATTACAAACCTGGCCAAGGCACCAACATCTCCCAACCTCCCATTTCACCCACATGCCCGGAGACTTCCCAGTGTTCTCAAAGACAACGCATCTTGACACTGCGAAGGAAATCCTGCTATGCCAAAGGAGGAAGTGTTTCAGACAAGGACCCTCAGTAGATGATCATCAGATGAAGAACGGTCAGGAGACTGGATACTGGCCAATGCTGTGTGGATGCCGAAGCATAAACTAAAGATCACGGGACAATTGTGAAGGGCTACATGTCCTCACAATGGGGAGGTCAGGCTGGTGCCCGCTCTCAACCAAGAGATCAAACTCATGGTCAGGTCACAGTGAGCTCGGCATTCTCACCCTCCTAACGGGCGCAATGAGGAGCACTTCAGCCCAGCTCTGAAACTCTCCTGCCGAAAGGATGAATCTGAACTTTAGGCCAAGCTTCCAGTTTGCAGGATGTATGGAGGGACAGGGCAGCACGCCAAAAACCATGCAAAGCAGCACAAAGAACGACAAGAGAGGGTGAGGGACCTGTTCTAGAAAAAAGAGATGAAGGAGGCACAACCAAATGCAATGAGGGAATCTAGACTGGATCCTGAATTGAGGAAGCCCCTCAGAAAAGACAAGAAAGACTGGGAAGGTTAGAGAAAATCTGAGTATGCATGCTTCTGTGTGTGATGTTCTGGAAAGGCAATGAGGCGGTTGGGGGAGGTCCTAGTTCTTGAGAGAGGCTCGCTGACCCACTAAGGCAGAGGCATGGCTCTCACACACTTACAGGACACCAAAGTGCTCACGACTGGTGCATTTGGGTGGCAAGAATCGTAGTGCTCACTGTGCTATTCTTTTGGACTCTGCACAGTTGAAGTTTTGTGTGACAAACAGAGGAGAACGTACAGGTAGAACTGGGGGAATGCTCCTGAGATCTGGGGACCACAGCAGTGTCACCTCTTGGTCTGGATCCCGGGCTATAGATCTGTAAGACATTAGCACTGGGGAAAGCAGGTCGAATATTACTTTGTACAGCCATGTGTGATGCCACAATTATCTCAAAAAGTTTACTCAAAAAAAAACAAAGGCCTGAAAAAAATAATTTTAAAACAAAGAGAAACAAACAAATGGTGTAGAAAGTTGAAAACAACTCAGGACAGGCTGATGGCTGAATGGGACACACGGAGTAAGGAGCAATGAGCAAAGGGCGTGTGTCCACCTGGCAAGACGGGAACAACTGTCAGGTCATTGTCCTCAGAACAGGTGAGACTGACACTGAATGAAGGCACAGGGCATTCCAGAGACAGAAACTTGCTGGCTCACAGGCCTGCCCTCTGGGCTTCCCTAGATGAGAACCCGGAAGTGGAGAGGCCATGGGACAGGTGGGGCTGCTTGGGGATGCATGGTCAGCTGTGAGTACACAGCGGAAGCCAGAAGGCCACGGTCCTCAAGTTTTGCATTCACTCAACGTTTCTCTATTTTTATTATTTATTTATTTATTTGACAGAGAAAGAGAGAGAGAGAGAGAGAGATGGTGAGAGAGGGAGCACACGCGGGGGGGGGGGGGTCGAGGGGGAGAAACAGACTTCCCACTGAGCAGGGAGCCTGATGCAGGGCTCAATCCCAGGACCCAGAGATCATGACCTGAGCTGAAGGCAGAGGCTTAACGGCTGAGCCACCTAGGCGCCCCTTCACTGGACATTTAACCAGCAAGCATTACTTCTACCTGCACTGTCCTCCGTTAGGGCACTGTTCATTCAGTCACTCAACGGACATTTCTGAAGGGCCACCCAGTGGGAATCTGGGACATGTGGCAAGACAGCCGTCTTCCCTGGAAGGTCCAGGGTGCTCCTCATCACCTCTGATCTTACTACAGACAAAGAGCAAGTTCTCTACTTGTGTTCCTGATGGTGCAACTGGACAGGTGAGAGCCAGCCGCCCATCCTGCCGCTCAGCATCTCCACTGCACGAGAACAGAATGGTCCCGCGGGGCACACCACGCTGGAGATCACTCTGTCCCAAGAATCTGGAACCGTACATGTCCATTGTTTCTCTTTTCTGGATCATTCTGCCTCACGCTGTGCTCCCTCTGCTCCCTGGCCTGAAGTCCGAGGGCCATTTGAGAGACTGTAAAAGTAACAGCGCTGACCCCATGACTTTGGCATTGACGGTAACTGCAGTTTTCTATGGGAATCGCTCATCCAACCAAATAAGGGCTCAATTTGAAAACCTGAAGCAGCACCTGTTACAAGGACGTGGTCCCAAGAAAATGGTCTAGGCTGTTTTCATATCACAGTACTAACTTTCAATTACTGAACACAAAATGATCTCTCATTTTTGTGGGCGGTTGTCAGAGTAGAAAAAAAATACTTTCTACGTCCAGTTAACAGACAGGAACACACTTCACAAAGGTTCTGACAGATTAACAACAATAAAAAGGTCTACAGTCCTTGCAATAGGAATTCGTGATATCCAAACCACAAATGCCATTTTATAGTGGAAATCAAATCGTCTGCAAATAATTGATTTTCTGAACTGCTGTGTCTAAAGGAAAAAAAAAAAAATCCCTCGGGAAATCATGACCACAACATGTAGTAAGTATCTAGTTGTCTTCTCTGAGCAAGGAGAGAGGGCATACACTTGGAATTCAGCAAATTATAGTCATTTTTAAAAACCACTCTGGAGAATCACGTTTCTCGAGGCACTAAAGCTTCCCTACCAACGACACCTCTTAATGGTTCAGATGAAATATTTTTCACGGTTTGCATGTGTGGGTATGGATCATAGGACTGTTCTGATAAAGGACAAATGATTAATCGCAGCCCTAAGTATCCAGGACGGGTAATGCTTCTCATTCTGAAAACTGTATTATTCAGCCTGGAATGCCATCTAGGAAACTGTTCATGTAGGTTCGGCTACAACTCCCTTCCACTGACCCAAACAGGGAGGAGGAATACTGTTCAGATTCACTGGTGGCATGGAACGGCCCCCATATCACATGATTTCACTACGCCATGACAGCTGAGAGGTGACAGGACCCAAGTAATACAGGTCACATACCTGAGCAACGTATCCTTTAAGCTAAAGAACTGAACACCAAGAGACACAAACACATATATATTCTTACTCCTTCACTTTCATTTAAGGAAAATTGCTATGATTTTAAGGTGCAGACCCATTTTTGTCTCCTTAGAAATCTAAATACATGCATGCACACACACTCAGAGTGGCAACAATTAATAAGGCTGTTTTTTATTAAAAATAACCCTTTGGAAAATAATTCACATGCTTTCTTCTTCCCCTCCCTTAGTAGATACCATGATGTAAAGTGTCACCAACTTTGTTCTAGAAACACTAGTAGCATTTGTTAGACCCACTAGGAGTCTAGGGGTATCAGAAATGAAATCGGTGTTACTAGACCCCAGATTTTAGGTCACCATCTAGCCGAGGACTCTGCCAACGAGTGTGGTGGCAGACTCACGGAAGACATCTACCGTCTGGCCAGAGGACTTCAGGTCGTTAGGGAGGTAGTTTCAAAGCACGAACTTCCCCTCTATTATACTTGCCCTAATTAAGCCGTATCATAGTTGCATTGAGGAAGACTGGAGAATTATTTGGAGAAATGCTGATGAGCTCCCATGATTAGAGCTAATTAATACGAGAGTATGATTTACAGCTGAAAAGACTCTCTGCCTTCTGCTACTGAGAAGCCAATCAATACGTGAACGGGAGTTACTAGAACACTCTCCAAGGGTAGGGTCTCCACATCTCCAGTGACCCCAGAGCATAAGGAAGCCCTTTCTGGGCTGACATGCTGAGTCACTCCCAAATTCAGCGTTAGGAACAAGTCTGCGTGTGGGGACCCACGTCTTCTTAGAAACACGGCTTTCTTTTTGACAGGTGGCTTCTCAAACCAACTGGAGCCAAGTCCCCATGCAAACTCACACTTAAAATCAGTCCCCATACACAAAATCTTACTTAAAATGGAAACACCAACACCAGTGTCTTGCCTATAATGCTGGCCCCCAAACATACTCCTATGAAAAGGGCCAAAGTCACACTCACCACAACGTCAGTCCTCATTTTTCCGAAAGTCTTGATCAAATGGGCATAATGATAATCTTCCATTTGTCGTAAAATCGCTGTCATACAAGCCACGAAGTTTCCCTGTAAAGGAATGAGAAGATTCAGTTAGACGGGGAGAGAACACCACTCCTAGGAAACGTCGGTATCAACTAAGATTCTGTCGTGGAAACGGTCAGGGGCATGGGCAGGGGGTCCCCGAGCTCCAGCCCCCTGGCTGGATGGCTGGCGTTAAGAGGGCCAGGCCCTCCGACCTCACCGTCTTGGGCTTCGCTACACCTCCTTCTCTCGAACTGCATTAAATGCTTCCTGAGGCTGGAAAAACAAGCTCTAAATATGTTTTGCATTAAATATGCAAAAATTAGAGGCAAGATTGAAAGCACCACCGCTCCTGTTTGGTGCTCCACCAAAAGTCGCTGCTCTCGTCACCGGGCGGACCATGTGCGCAGCCCTTCCTCTTGGGCCGTGGCAAAGAGAGAACTTTTATTTCTCAAACTCTGCCTGTGTCCCCCTTGGCCAATTTGGAGGCAGTCACCACCGATTCCATGATGAGTTATGGTCCAATTCTCGTCCACAAGAAGAACGTGAAGAGGCAGGCAGGCTCATCAGAATGCAAAGTGGGTGAGAGGAGGGTTTCTCCTAACAGAAAAGGAAGAGGAAGAGGGAACACAAACCAACCAACAGAATCAAGACCTGGAGAAAACAGCAAGGCCAAAGCAGCTAATGAAGAGGCAGCCACTATGTGTGGAACCGTGGGTACGCACTGAAGGGGACTGAGCTTGCGGGGTGGGCGGAGGGCCAAGTGGTCCTGCTGCCACTGTCCACCATCTACCCCTTCTGGGGGTCATGGCACAGAACATCTTAAAAGCTATCCTTGCTCTTCCATATTTTCCCCTAAATTAATGACACTGAAGACACATGGGACATATATTTTCTCCCACTAAACCAGTACAAGTATGGTCCAACTATAGGAGGAGACACACGTTCAGGCCTATCCCCAGTTTTGCCCTCTTTCATGAGTTCCCAGAGCGCATTCCTTGAGAAACCCCACTCCGACAAGCATCACACTCTATCCCCCACATCCTCCACATGAGCCTAAACACACACCTGACAGTGAAACAGAACAGTCCACTAGTTGCCCCAACCCCTGTATTCCTCTAGTACACACGTAGGCTTGCAAATGAGTCCCCAAAGGGTACAGGACTCAAATTGAACAAGTACAAGTATTAACTCTGGTACATTCCATTTGCACAGAATGTAAATTATTTGTGAATGATGAGAATTGCCCAATTCAGATTCCAAGATAGTGTTCAAAAGAAGATTTGAAGGGGTGCCTGGGTGGCTCAGTGGGTTAAAGCCTCTCCCTTCAGCTCGGGTCATGATCCCAGGGTCCTGGGATCGAGCCCCGCATCGGGCTCTCTGCTCAGCGGGGAGCCTGCTCCCCTCCCCGCCTGCCTCTCTGCCTACTTGTGATCTCTGTCAAATAAATAAAAATTATTTTTTAAAAATGGTGGGGTTACACTGTATGTTTAAATAAAAATTTAAAAGGAAAGAAAGAAAGAAAAGAGATGAAGAATGCTTCTCTTCTGCTGGAGGAATGATTTGGAAAATGGCACAATGTCTTTGAATATGAACTTTTGAAATATGTAAATATTTGGCATTCCCACGAGCTCAGGAGAACCTGCCTTTGTCTCTCTACTCTTAACAAGATGCTAACTAGCTCTTGGATAAGGGTCTTTGTGATATTACGTGTCAATCAACCACCATGTGTCGAGGGCTGTGCTGAGGCCTCATTCAAACCCACCACTGATTCTCTTCTTGACCCATTTTACAGGCAGTAAGACTGAGGCTGCGTGGCCCCTCCCCTGGAGTTAGCAGCAAAGCGGGGCATGGCCCCAGTGCTGCCGTTGGCAGGGTGGGAGCCTAGCAGCAGAGCTAACATCTTTCCTCTTGTCCAGATGTAC
The DNA here is from genome assembly GCA_003697995.1 of Taxidea taxus jeffersonii. NCBI lineage: Eukaryota > Metazoa > Chordata > Mammalia > Carnivora > Mustelidae > Taxidea > Taxidea taxus. The sequence continues at coordinate 47,273 of RCUC01173289.1, forward strand.
ATTTTAATTATTTTTCTAAGAAATCTGAGGCCGCTGCTGATGGTCGTGAGATGGAGACTCACGTTCCTGCAGGCATCAGAGAAAGTTGTAGGAGGGTGAAAAGAGGGCGCCACAGGGCACCCCCAGTTTCCTCCCCGACACAGCCTTCTGTGGCTAGGCTCCTCCTCTGGAGACCAGGAGATTTTCTGGAGTAAGAAGAGGCCTGAACTGGCCAAGATGCACCTGGCAGGGGCTCGAGTTATCTCTCTGTAGGTCCAAACAGTTGAAAAATGGGGGCTTCCACATTAGAATCACTAAAATCCCAAAGCCAGCTTTGGGTAATTCGATGTAGAATACCTCAATACTTAATGTCAATATCAAGTCGAAAGAAAGAAAAGCAAGGCCCCAGAGCAGGTTTGAGAATGCCAAGAGCAGGAGTGCGGAGCAGCACCAAGGAGAAAAAGCAGCGCATTGGGAGCCCGGGCAGGTCCTCGAGCAGGTGGTACGGAGTTACTTGATCGAGGGAACAGACTGCCCCATAATGCTGCGAACCTCATGCAAGGCCAAGGCTGGGCTAGCTGGCACGATGCATAAAATGAGTAAGTCAGGAGAACAAAGCAATTTCAAGGCAAGCCAATGGCCTCTTACTTTATAGTGATGAGGACTAATCGGGAGGATGCCTAGGGACTAGGGAGACAGAGGCAGGGCAATACCATGAGTTGGAGGTCAAAAGGCCAGGGAGTACAAAGGTGCTATTTACTTCACCTACAGAAATATTCCAGAACATGTGTACTATTCAGACTTTTCTTCCTTAGAGGAAGCAAATCTTGCTATTTTGTAGTCTGTACTAGGCTGAAGTAGGAACGGGGTAACATGCCTGTTGAAATCCATAGCAATGCTCCCCCTTGCCTTTGGAATGGAGCCCCATGCACGGGGTGCCCATATTTCCAGAGGGAAGGGATATGGGGACCATGAGGCTTTACGCCCTCATGAACCTAGCAGAACTCTTCTGTACAGCGGACGTGGGTAGGGCAGGAGGGTTTGGTTCTGGGTGTGGACCCAGTGGGTGATTCCCGAAGCTGTATTTGAACCCCCTCCATACCCAAGAAGCAGCAATGGAGAACTGTGAAAAGAAAACTTTCATGCTGCAGGCTCAAAAGAAAATTACTCTCCTATGCTTTTTAATTGTTTTATTTAAAGTGCATTTAGAAGTCTTAGGAAGCTTTTGCTTTTGAACAATGGGTGCGTTGGCAGGTACGCTGGCGAGGATTGTACAGAACTCGTCCTAAAACCTGAGCATGCGGACCAGGGTCCGGCCCCAGCGGCGGAGTAAACACAAGGAAATAAATAAGCGTCAGACACATCCCTTACAGCTCAAAGCAATGCAAAGCAGGAGCAGAGAAGTCAGGATACGGTTGCAGAAAACTTAAAAATCAGGACACATAATGCCTAATAAAAAAAAAAAGTGAACTTCATTAGTAATCACAGATGAAAATGATTTATCATTATTTGCCTGCCAAAAGAGCAAAGGAGTATTTAAGTGAGGATCCTGTTAGCAAGGGGGCAGGGCACAAGCACTCTTACACACTGCTGGTGGGAGCATAAATTGCTATAACCTTTTTAAAAAGCGATTTGGCAACAGCTTTGAAAAGTCTTAGAAAAAATACTCATCTCTTTGGTAATTCTACTGCTAACAATCCACCTAAGAAAGTTAACTCAAAATATGAAATTTCATGCCTAAAGATGTCCGTCGCATTGCTGAAAATACGTGCATCGTGTTGAAAAATAAGCAACTGTGTCAAACAATACAATGTTTTGTAGGAAGGCGGGATAAACTATAGGATGCCCAGTTCATTCAGGATCTCAGATGGACGACAAAAAAATAGGTATGTCCCAAATACTGCGCTGGAAAATACTGCATGGGACACCATACACAAACACAGCCCTTTATCATGTAGCAGAAGCTCAGGTTGAACCGGGTCCCCTGTGCTGCTGTTTGCTAAATCAGGCGACCCTCCCCCAGAGCATGATTGTGGAACGTGATGCAACCATGAGAACATTAAATGTTAACACGCAAACCTGAAATATTTTAATAAAATGAAAAAATGCTCGAGGAACAAGCATGGAGATAATTACATAGCCATATTTCAGCAGGATAAAGGATATAGCACAAGAAAGAAAAAAGATAAAGACGAAACAACAAGGAAGAGAAAAAAGGGGAAAAAAAAACATAGTCATGAGGGGTTGGAGGGCAAAACCAAATTATTTTTTTTAACTGAAAATGTTAGTACTTTAGAAGATGATCCTGAGAGAAAAAGATGTCATCTGGCAGCAGGAACCAACTGTCCCTGTCCCCGAGTCCTGTGTTTCCTGCTCCCTTAGCCTCAAAGGGGCAGGCCACCCTGTCCATGCATCAGTGCTCCAGCAGTGCTCCGGTGTTAAAGCTGCTTGGGCTCCCAGGGCACCAGGCAGACAGACAGGCAGGAGAGGGGACAGGAAAAACTACCAACAGGCAGAATCAAACACTTCCCTTGGAGGAGGGGACATTTTGCAAATGAATCGAAGACATCACCGCAGGATATAGAAGCAAAATATTTTTGAAAAGGACACATTTGGGAGAATGGGGATCTAGGAGGAGACCTACCCTGGAAACGGTATCTTTGTCTGCTTTGCCTCGTGTAAGGGCTAAGGGTGAGTACATGAATGGGAAGGAGCAACCTCAAGGATTCAAACACCTGGCCCGGAGCAGTCCTGAGGGTGTACGCCTCCTCTCTGTACTAAAACGCAGGGTAGCCACGCGACTTGAAGGTGCCGGAGGAAACTGCTCTTGGTGGTTCCGTCAATGAGAAAGAGATGGTATGCAAGACCCTGGAGCTCACACTTGGCACACAGCCCACCTCTTCTCTCTAGACACATGGTACAGGTGGAAATGTTAACTCTCTTCAAAGTGCTCCAAATAACAAGGGATTTGGGGGCAGCTCCAAACCACAGCAGAGGGAGCTGGGGACACTGACCCAGCAGCACCAAGTGCGGGGGCGGGATCCAGGTCTGAACGGCCGGAGAATCCCACTCAAGTCTGGGATTACGCTTCTTGACCTCCAGGGATGGCTTGTTAATGATTCTGAACACATTTTCACCGAGGTAAGCACTCTGAAGAGAAACTCTCGTTTGGATATTGAAGTTTCAGGGATGGTGATGAAAACAGACCTCATGGTCATCGCTAAAGACGAAAGGAAAAGGAACCCTCGACAGGTGGGATACGGCACTCAGCAGCACTGGGCACAGGTCGCCCTACAGGTGCAAGGACGAAAGCCTTGGCGAACTGATTTTCATTCTGGGGGTGTTCAAACCAAAGAACCAATACTGTAAAGCAACGTTACGAGCACGGAAAATAGGGAAGGGAAGGAACTGAGAGCAGGGTCTGCCATTCCAAAGGCAGGCAAGACTTAGATGGATGAGTTCTTGTTACAGCGAAGGGGAAAGCTCTAGGGCTCCTGAAGGCTTTCTGTTTTCAGAAAGGGAAAGCCACAAGGGAAATGTGTAAGGGCTCTATGTGCAATGAGGATGTTTAAAAAAGAATAGGGAGTCCAAAATGTTAACAACAAAACATTTTGAGAAGCACCTCAAAACGTTCCCTGGCCCAAAGATTCCTCCAAAGTCTCTGTAGAGATGATGTTTGTGAACATATACCTCAGGGCTTCTGCATGAAGTAATCCAAACACACCTCACCTCTGTTTCCTCCATTAAGCAGACACCAGAGAACACCGTTTACTTCACAAACCCACAAGGACGAAGAGAAGGAGGAGAGACAGAGCTAAAGACAAGAGAATTCTGGAAGCTGATGAGGGAAGCAGAAATGGTTATCGAGTGCCCCGGACGCAGGAAGGGGATGATCCTCTACAGGAACCTGTGGATTCCAGGCACAAGGCCCTAGGAAGACTCAGAAAGCAAGGCTACACTGTGGGGCAGAAATCAAGGTGCTGCTGTCTTCAACATGTGGCCAATGTGGCCCCTCCCAGCTCGTCTCGTCCACTGAGGGGATGCTCCCGCTCACTCCCAGGCAGGGGACCACATGTTGATTCCCCGCAAGGGGAGGGATGCCTGACAAAGCTGGAAAGAAATGGGGGCAGAAGCCACCTGGCTGAAAAGTATCTAGTAACAGGCAACCAAACACTGTGTGTTCCCCCTTCTCTGTTCCACCCAGCTCCCAGCATAGCAGCAAGGATGTTCAAATGAACCCCTTCTACCAGCCTCAGACCCACGTCAAACTGGAACAAGGGACCAGAAGAATCCTCTTTGGAGAAACCGACCAGCCCAAGGGAGCATATGCACTGTCTGCCCACAGAGGTTCAGCCCACCCAGGCTCACTGCCCCTCCAACCTCCATGCACACGTGGGAAACAGATAGTCTGATCGAGATCACGTGGCCTCATGAGTAAAGTTGATCAAGCATGAGTAAGAGAAACCAAAACAAATAAGCAAAAGCAGACCCAGAGGAAAGAAAAAAACTGGGGATATATAAGAGAATTCAAAGATCTATACTAATTACTATAAACAGATTAGATAGATTATATCCATAAAACAAGAACATAATGTTATAAAAATAATAAGAACAAAGACCAAGAACGGATTCTGGAATATTCAAACTAGGAGAGCAGAAATAAACATTTTAACCAAACGTGGGGAGGTAAAACAAAATCCTCCAGAGAGTGGAACAAAACGATGCACACACACACACAGAGTAAGAACATCAGAGAATCCATTCAAGAGGCTCAGTATCTGGGGCGCACAGGTGGCTTGATTGGTCGGGTGTCCAACTCTTGATTTGGGCTCTGCTCATGTGATCTTGGGGTCACGGGGTCGAGGCCTGCCTGGGGCTCTGAACTCAGTGCAGAGTCTGATGTCCCTCTCCTTGTTCTTCCCCTGCTTTCGCTCTTTCTTTCTCTTTCTCTCTTTCTCTCAAATAAATAACATCTAAAAACAACAACAACAACAGACGCTCAATATCTGATAGGCAAGGATTCCAGAAAGAAAAAACACAGAAAATGGAGAGACAATAGCTATTTTTATAAAATGATAGGATAGCTACATAAAAACTATTTGAATAAATGAGTTCAGCTGGTTGCAGGATACAGGATCAAAATATAAAAAACAACTGCCTCTCTATACACTAACAATGAACAACCCAAAAATGAAATTCAGAAAATAACTCTATTTATAAAAACATCCAAAAAAAAAACTTAATGGAAATATACCCCATGTTCATGGATTGAAAGACTTCATATTGCTATGATGGTGGCATCCCCCAAATTAGTGTACAGGTTCTGTGCACCCCCTATCCAAATCCCAGCCAGCAGCGCTGTAGAAACTGACCAGCCAATCACAGATAACCCCAGACTGCATGATTCCATTGCAAGAGAAGATCCAGAATAGGCAAACCTATAAAGGCAGAAAGGAATTAGTGATGGGCAAGAGCTCAAGGTTGGGGGTAAGTGGGAAGTGACTGCTCTTTGGATCATATTTCTTTTGGGGATGATGACAATAATCTAAAATTGATTATGGTAGGAAACAACTCTGTGATTATACTAAACACTTAAACTGTTCACCTGAAATAGATGAATTTTAGAGTATGTGAATTATATCTCAATAAAGCTGTCAAAAACTTTTAAAGAGGGATGCCTGGGTGGCTCAGTTGGTTGAGCGGCTGCCTTCGGCTCAGGTCATGATCCCAGTGTCCTGGGATGGAGTCCCACATTGGACTCCTTGCTTAGCAGGAAGCCTGCTTCTCCCTCTGCCTCTGCCTGCCTCTCTGTCTGCCTGTGCTTGCTCTCTCTCTTTCTCTGACAAATTAAAAAAAAAAAAAAACTTTTAAAGATAGAAAATAATTAAATGAGATAATTATTCTCAAATGGCACGCACTAAGCGTCGAGCATGACCAACACTCATCATTATGAGAGCTCACAATACTAGGGATAAAACAATGATTCTAAAAAATTAAAGAAGAAAGGAAAAGGAAGAGTTGCCAAGTGCACTGGCAATTGCTAACACAGAGGAGGAGGTGGGGGGACAGCTAATTCTCAGGATAGTAAACTATTTGCCCTGATCAACCAAGGAAATGTACTACTCAGATGTAAAATAATAGTAAATACTAGGAAAAATATTTCCTAGGAATATTTTCCTAGGAAATTTTCCTAGGAATAAAAAATAGTTCCTAGGAAACACATATTTCCAAATTCTATGATCCTTGTGAAGTTATTCTTTCTCCTCAGATTTTTTGAAATACACAGATGACAGTTCTTCCTTGTTGCTTTAAATTTTCTCACGTATGTGTTTCCATGTCATATGAAACATCTTAACCCTTTCAGGATTGGAAGGGAACTATGGGGAAGAAATTAACATTGAAAATGCTGGTGGAACATGCTATAAAATGAAAGAAAGGAAAAGAGTGCGATGAAAAATACATCAGAAGGCCCAAGTCATTGCTATACTTGTATAAAGGTATTTCATATGATGTTAATTAAATGTTTGATGAAACATAAGATATAATTATAAGACCAAATCAGGTTCTCTTGTTAAAATGAAGGTCCTCAGAAAAATGAGTATTCATTCACAACATTTGAACTTACTGCACTTTCCCAGAAAGACAATTCATGGTAAAACTGAGGACTGTGTTATGTTCCTTTTCTCATTTCAAGAGCAATTTAGTCCCATGAAGACTTTATCCAATGTATGGGCATCTTTTTATTAATTTAGTTTCCAAAACACTGCAATTCCTTATTTTATGAAGGACCATAAAGTGAGAAATGTTGGTAAAAAGGAACTACACAAAATTAAAAATGGAATGGTTGAGAGACTATACTAATGTCATCCATTAGCTTTCTTCAACTCCTAGTAACAAAATTACACCTGTATCTTAAGTTTAAATTGAGTGCCTGGTTGAGTTCATAGAGTACTGGTATTTCATATTATCACAGACACTGTAAGGAAAGAAATCTAATTTTAAAAACAAAATCAATTTCAATTTTACAATGGCAGTAATTGTAGGAAGATGTTTATAGGCTAAACATACCGAAAGGGACTATCTGGATCTTAAGTTACGCATAACAATTACCTGCTACTTATTCAATGCAATAAATTAAACACATATTCACATTTGTTACAGAGGACAAAAATAAATTACAATAAAATTCTACATATACAATTATACCTTAGGATACAATGAGGAATATATACTTTGTATACAACTTCTTAATATAACCTATTTGTTGCTAACACAAGTCAGAGAGTAAAGCAGAAAACTTTGTATTTATTTTCATAAACTCGGCAATCAGATAATATTAAAGCCTTACAGAGCTTAGGATTTTCCAAATCTTCTCCCATGAAATATGGCATCTATAAACACACTGTAGTAGAAACAAGGATAATTCAGTCATAACAAAATTTTACCACTGAAGGAAGGATCAATATGCCTACATGTTTCTTTTAATTGACTTCTGTCCATAAAGGAGACTATCACCATCCTAGTTACAGATTACAGTTGAAACTTCCTGGGATAAGATGAAATTCCTCTTCATGAATCATAAAGGATATCATCCTCAATATTATTTATATTGGTTGGATGTGTGGGTATAGAGGAAACTATGTGCCATACCAAGTGTTAAAAAATTAAGTTCGTGAGTCATAAGGAGATAGAATATATTTTGAAATGAGATTATTATATAATATAAAATATTAAAAATATCAGTTATAACAGTATTATTTCTGCTACCTACTATGCACAAAAGCGCACACACACGCGCACACGCACACACACACAATGAGCAGATGTGTGCTCAAACGCTACACAACTCGACATAGCACTCATAGCTTGTCTGCTTATGACTCTACACCCCCAAAGGCATATATGGAAGTTAAATGCCCCTGATATTCATTTTAGAAGTCTCCTGCTGTGGGACTGGTTGGCTCCAGCCAGGGTCCGCGTTGGGTACTGAAGCCCGCGGGTCGAGGTCGTTGGAAAGTACTGTGTCCTGCCCACAGATTCCTCTGTGTCCCCTAGTGTGTTGGCACACGAAGGACACACTATCACCTCGGTAGTGTTTCGTGCCAAAAACATTTGCTCATGAGGAAATGCAGAGACAGACCCAGACACAGGACGTCTGACAAGACAACTGACCTAGGCCTCCAAAAGACTCAATGAGGAAATTTCATTTGGGTCATGTATTAGATTTTAACAAGGGATCATGGCTAATTTTAATAGATGCCATAGTCTTAGACTATGTAGCAGAATCATTCTTAGGAGATACATGAAACAAGGATGACCAGTCATGACCTCTGTGTTGAACTCTTGGTCTAGTAAATAACAAGTTTACAGGACACACATACACAACTCCACCAAAGAGGAAAGGCAGATATAATGCTTTTGGGCAAAATGTCCAAAAAGGGTGGATCTCGTTGATGAGACTACTGGTTTTTATTATCATTTTTCCCCCAATTTCTTTATCTAAGAAAAAAACTTCAAAATAAAAAACTGAGGGAATACAGTCTACCCACAGTCTAGTGGAGAAGACACACATGACAACAATTAATTAAGACACAATGTCACAAATACGAGAAAAGGGAGTTATTACAGACTGACAAGGGAATTCTAAGGAGGAAGTGTTTCTTTTCCAATCCCAGGAACTATTACTCAATATAATAACAGGAACACAAGCAATGATTTAGCTATTTTAAGATACACTTGGGGAGGGGAGACCAGAGAAGTGACGAGCTTTAAGCAACCCAAATTCAGGAATATACACTCGGGAAAATGTTTGAGGAGCTAAAGTATAACCAAATGGGGGTGTACGGCTTTTGCATATAAAGCACCACCACATGCATTCTTCCCGAATGCTGGGATGGCTGCACCTATTATGTTCTCGCCCTACCAAAACGGCCTACAGTGAAAGCACAAAGGGAAGAACAGAAACATCCTATTTCCCTACCAAATAGGGATCTTCATATCACTCAGACTCCTTCTGACGTTTTACAGTATCGGTCTCTTTATGGTAAGAGTCACACAGCTGTGTCACCGAAGAGTAGTCTGGCAGTCAAACTTCTAGAGGCAGACATTTTGGAATCATCACCTGACTGAGACCAAGAATACTATGCAAAGCAGAACAGACATTTTCATCTCTCCGAGCCTCAGTTTACTCATCTGCACAATGGCAACAATGATTTTAAAATCCAGGCTTCCTGGAAGGTTTAACTTGATCACATACGTAAGGATATTAGCATAGTCGTTGGCTATGTAACGAGTGACGGCTCTCACGGTGGCCGAGACAGTGATGATGAAGATAAAACATAAAAACATACACAGAAGATTATTTCAAAGCCACTAAGTTTATATGTGAAAACTCACAACACATTCAAGACAGAACCAAAGAGGACCTTAGAAAAAAGGGAAGAGATACATTCATGGCCTAGAAGAATCAGCCTAGTTGAGATGCCACCAATGATCTACCGTTACAAAACACCAGCAGGTGTTTCCCGTGGAAATCAACGATCTAATTCCAAACTTTACACAGAAAAACGAGGGACATGAAACAGCCAAAGACACACTGAACCGAGTAGGACACTACCAGATTTTAAGATTTATTATAGAACTACCGGCATCGAAGGAGCAGGTGTGCTGGCGAGACAGGCCGTCAATAAAATGAACTGACCACGCGCTGGGCTCATGGATTCTCAAAACAAAGAAACTCCATGAGAAAGGAGAGCATTTTCAACAAGTGGTATTTCCAAAAGGTACAAGAGTCAGGAAGGAAAGGGAGGGAGGGAGGGCTGATCATACCCTACACCACATACAAGAATCAACTCCAAATAGATCATAGTCCAAAATGCTAAAGCTAAAACAACAAAACTTCTACAGGACGACACAGGAGAAAACCTTCATGAACTTGAGTTAGGCAAGTATTTCTCAGGATGCAAAAAGCTAAAAACAAAAGGGAAAAAAGCATAAATCAGACTTCTTCAAATTAAAAACACTGGTTCTTTGAAAGACTTTGCAAAGAAAGCAAAAAGGCAGGCAGTGGAACCAAAGAAGATAGTTGCAAGTGCACATCCGACAGAAGGCTCGTACCCAGAGTGTATACAGACTCTGAAAACTCAGTAATAAAAACAACCCATCAAAAAACTGGCAAAAAAGAAAACATTTACACAGATACTTCACCAAAAAAGAGAAACAAATGGCAGACACACAAGAAAACACAATCAGTGTCACTAGTCAATAGGAAAATGCAAATTAAAACCACAAGGAGATGCCAGGACACACCTATTAGAATGGCTAAAGTCTAAGGGAAAAACAAACAAACAAAAGGCAGGAAGACGCAGGGCAAGTGAAATTCTCCTGAATTGCTGGTCTGAAGGCGAAATGATACAGCCATTCTAGAAAACGCTGCGGCAGTTTCCTACGGTTAATCATATACTTACTTGATGAGAAGATAAAACCATCCTGCTTCTAGGTATTTACCTGAGAGAAATGAAAACACAGGTCCATACTAAGACCCCTACACAAATTGTATAGGCAGTTCTGTTCCTAACTCCCCCAGGGACACAGCCAACACATCCCCTGTCAGTAGATGGGTGAACAAAGTGTGGTACGTCCATAGGATAGAACAGCGCCGAGCACGACAGTGACAGAGCAGGGATAAGGGCTCCAGACGGACACTAGGGACTGCTGGAGGTGAACGGAAACCCTCCAACCTGTGCACTGGGTCCTGATGATGCCAAATGTAGATACTGTGAAAATGCAGAACTGAAAAGTAGGAATGTTACTGTATTACCCTGAAAACGCACATAAGGAAGAACATTTGAGCATCGTAAAATTCCCTGTAAAGGAAATGTAACTAATCCTAATATTATAAAGGATTCTTTCTTGCTCTTACATGTAGAGAAACAGACTAGTTTTAATAAAAGCAGGACCACACTTTAATTATTGTCACTTTCGAATGGCTTTGTTATTTGGTGGTGCGAGCCCACATCATTACTCGCGTCTTTCCCATTGTTCCGGAGTAGCCATGCCAATTTATTCTTGCCCGAGAACATTACAGCCACGTGACTCAATTTGAAACGGGTCCCAGTGGGATTTAATTTGAGATTCCACAGAATTTTTTAATTAATCGAGGAGGCTCAGGCTATCAGCTTCCTTGTTTCCACAAATACACTGCGTATCCATTTGTTTGAGTCTATTTTAGGCCATTTGCAGTTTTCATCACAGGGATCGTAAACAGCTCTTGTCACTGGTGTTCCTACTGGGAGGGGCGCCTTCTTCAAAACCTTTTGAATTTTCTATCTTTATTTGTATATTTGGGGAATGACTGAATTTAATGTGTGTAGTTTGTGATTGAACTTAACAGAATTTAGTTATTACTCCCAATAGTTTTGGATATTGGGGGGGTGGGGGAAGGATGGGCTCTAAAGAAATACAATCTGTCAATAATTGTGTACTGTTGTCACTGCTGCGCTTCTGTTTCTTTTTTTTCCTCATTTCTTTGATCCAAAGGGTCTAAATGATCTACCGCTTAATTATTGCTTCTGACCTGATTTCTTTTTTTTTTTTAAGATTTATTTATTGATTTATTTGACAGACAGAGATCACAAGCAGGCAGAGAGGTAGGCAGAGAGAGACGAAAGGAAGCAGGCTCCCCACTGAGCAGAGAGCCGGATGCGGGGCTCAATCCCAGGACCCTGGGATCATGACCTGAGCCGAAGGCAGAGGCTTTAACGGACCGAGCCACCCAGGCACCACTGTGCTTCTGTTTCTTATTCCTGTTTCTAGATTCACGGAACAGTCCACCACCACCAAGACAGCGTCAGGTTGAACTAAAGACTCCTGATGTCTTTGTTTTCTTAGAGATTTCAGCCGGCATGCTTTTAGGGTCTGATTCTTTGTTTCTATTTTTCTACCAAGGGAGGTTAACGGGCCACAATGTGGTATAAGCGGAAGGTGCAGGATGAGCGGATCTGACACAGGATACACTCTTGCAGTACGATTGTGACCCTACCACGAGGAGCACCTCTACCAGGTCACAAAGTTACCACTTCTTGTATGCGGTGGCAACATCTAAGATCTCGTCTCTTGGATATTAGCGGAGGACAGCCCTTGTGTATCATGTTAAGGAAGTATTCCAAACTTAGAGATCACTATAACAAAACATACGAGGCTGAACAAACGTGGTGGTTACGGGTCTTACTACAAGAGGCTTATCACCGAAGAGCAAATGGATCAGAAACAAAACTAAGCACAAGGAAGGGAGGGAAAAATAAAGTGGAGTAAGAGAGGGAGACAAACCATAAGAGACTCTTACCACAGGAAACAAACTGAGGGCTGCTGGACAGGAGTGGGGTGGGAGGATGGGGTATCGGGGGATGGGCATTAAGGAGGGCACTGGATGTAATGAGCACTGGGTGTTACATAAGACTGAAGAACCACTGACTTCTACCTCTGAAACTAACAATACATTAAAGGCTAATTCATTGAATTTCAATTAAAAAATAAAAACAATTTTAAAATATTAAGCATCCAAAAAAGAACACAGGTATGCTTGTAAATTCTTACTAATTGGTAAAAATAGGGCTTCCTAGGAAACATAAATATGTAAGACAAGCTATAATAAAACAAAACTTAAAACAGTAACACTTTTAGCAAATCTCATTTCCTAGGAGGGAAACGGAGCCACATTATTAATTCATTCATTTAACAGGCACTCCCAGAGGCCTGCTGTATGTGCAGCACATTCTGGAGCCGGCCCGAAGCTCACATTCTGCTGGACAGAGTTCGTTGACAGGGAGCCTACCAGCAGTGCAACAGAAACATCCACTTCACTGGCCAGAGTGGGGGTGAACCAGCAAGTTAACAACGGAGACGGTTGGAGTAAGGCGATGTCACACAGTGGACAAGCACACAGTGCAGACATCCTCATAGCCAATTTTGTAAAAACAAAACAAAACAAAAGAACCCTCTTGGAGGGCGCCTGGGGGGCTCAGTGGGTTAAGCCTCTGCCTTCAGCTCAGGTCATGATCCCGGGGTCCTGGGATGGAGCCCCACATCAGGCTCTCTGCTCCCCAGGGAGCCTGCCTCCCCCCTCTCCCTGCCTGCCTCTCTGCCTACTTGTGACCTCTGTCTGTCAAATAAATAAAATCTTTAAACAACAAAGAACAAAAGAAGTCTTAAAAAAAAAAAAAGAACCCTCTTGGATGTCCGCTCAGTGAAAATAGTCAGGGAAATATCAATTAAAATATGTAGCAATTACCCAGAGTTAAGTAAATGTTTTTCATGTTTCCTATTTATTTCTACATAGACATAATGAAAATACTAGAAGAAGCCACTGCACTAATCTGATTAAAATTTAGAGCCGCATTTTATAATTACTAAATTACTTAGCTTTGATCATAATAGTGACCATCATGATTTTAAATTAGAGTACAAAACATTGGTTTACTGAAATTAATCTCCTTAAACAAAATTCATATATTTTTAAGATTAATGTTTTTTTTAAAGATTTTATTTATTTATTTGACAGACAGAGATCACAAGTAGGCAGAGAGGCAGGCGGTGGGGGGGGGGGAGTAGGCTCCCCGCTGAGCAGAGAGCCTGATGCAGAACTCGATCCCAGGACCCTGAGATCATGACCTGAGTGGAAGGTAGAGCCACCCGGGCGGCCCCAGATTAATGTTTTACCTTATGACAGTCATAGGACATTGCAGTTATTCGCCAAGCACATAAAACTAAAAAAGAAACCATCACAAATCAAACTGGTTTCCTATTACCTAAACCCAAAACTCGAATCACAAGTCACATAGAGAAGATGAAAATTGGAAGCCACTTTCCAACAGATGCTCCATCAAGATTTCTTTATTTATTAATCTTGCGTAGGCAAGATCTTAACAGCATGTAGTGGAAGGTAAATCCACAAAGTGGTAATATAATGACTAATTTTAATTATTTTCCAGAATCATTACTTGTTTGCAAAATTCAGTATGTTTTTCACAAGCTAATTATCTGGCTACACAGTTAAAAGTTTGCGAAATGGAATGCTCCTAGTTCCTGTCTAAACAAAAAGCAGCCAGGATAATGAAGCCCACTTGTTTTGAATTTAAATCAACTGTTGAGGTGTCAGGAAGAGGTAAAAGGCAGGAATCTAGGTTGATCAATTAAAAAGAAGCATAGTCAACAGGAGGCATTTGTTGGAGAGAATGACAAACCTCAAGCGTGACTATGCAAGTTCTGGTAAGGCAATCACCATTATTTGGGATAAAAACCTTTACCAGACTTAAAGAGCAAAACGGCACTATTAATGCGGATGAAGGTATGGGCCTCCTAGACCATCCCTGAGTTGCTCCAACCCTCCCCAACTCCAGCTCTATCGCAGGCTGAATTGTGGCCCCCAAATTCATATGTCGAAGTCCCAGTCCTCAACACCCTCGGAACACAACTGTATTTGGAAAGGGGGCCTTAAAAGAGGTAATGAAGGTTAAATGAGGTCATGGGGGT
>ML112477.1:0-20278 GCA_003697995.1 Taxidea taxus jeffersonii
TAAAGAAGCCAGAAGGCAAGGAGGGAGTCCTTAGAAGAGCACCCCCACCCAAAGCCATGATCTAGGATTTCTGGATTTCCTCCAGAAAGGTGGGAAAATGAGTTTCTGTAGGGTAGGCCTCTCACTGGGTGGTATTTTGATAGGGCAGCACTAGCAACCTACACTTCTCAAGCCACAGGCACCACCCAGGCACCCCTAGATTACTCAAGCCACACATCCCTGGGGTCCTAGAACCTTCACTAGCTCCCTCCCCCTGCAGACACTGCCTGCCCTACCTTGGAAAAAGGCTCCTCAGCTAGAAGACCACCTGACTCCCTCCCTCCCCTTCCTCCTGCTCAGCTTCAAGTCCTCCTTTTCTAAGAGGTAAGCCTACAGCATCCCATTTCAAGCTGTAGCCCGCTCTGCACACCAGCACACCTGACTCCTGTACCCTGCCTGTTTCAGGAACATTGTGAGATCCACCGGCTTATCATATTGTCCAGCAACTCTCCTCCTGAGAACGTAAACTCTGCAAGGACAGGGATCTTTGTGTGGCTACCAACGGACCTCTCTCGTTTCTAGAAAAGAACAATGAATCCATGTATGCATTCGGTTGTCACTTTTTAAAAAAATAATGTCTAAGGTCTGAGAAAAGAACAAGGAGGGCCTAATACAAACACTAGAAGGGAAAACTGTACCATCTGGCAAAAGTCATGACTTGAAATAAGGAGAGACAGATTCTACCAGTGGACAGAATGGACTTCTCATGAAGTTACCTACTGTCTTCCAATCCTTTTAAAGATCCCTAAAGCTTGGGTGGCTCAGTAGGTTAAGTGTCTGCCTTCGGCTCATGTCATGATCCCAGGGTCCTGGGATTGAGTCCCATGTAGTCAGGCTCCCTGCTCAGCGGGGAGTCTGCTTCTCCCTCTGCCTTCTGCTGCCCCTGCTTGTGCTCTCCCTCTCTGTCAAATAAATAAAGTCTTAAAAAAAAACAAAACCCTAAACTGATAGCTAACAGGTACCATTCTAAAGAAATTCATGTACAAAAGCAATTTTTACAATAAACTCAAAATACATATTCTGAGACAAGGGTGCTTCTAGAATTGCATTGAATTCATGTTTTCAACAAATCTCCATGCTGGGGTTTGCCAAGAGGGCACCTGAATGCTAGAATCTACCTTCGAGCCACAGGTATTCCCAGGTGTTCTCCTTCCTCTCAAGTGTGCACTCTTGCCATTTTATCATTTTCAAAGCAAATTAAAGCCTGCTTAGGAAAAAGGAATCACCCGATGAGTCTTAGAGAAAACTGCTTGCTCACCGAATGGAAATTGCATTAATAACGACGATCCAACATGCTGGAGAATTTGTGCAATTTTGTACATACGGCAAAAGCACAGGGCTCTGCTGTAAGACAAAAAGTATGGTCTGTGAGTCTACTTACTAGACACTAATGAGGTTCTGCTCCAGCATCCAAGTGAAGCCTGTGGCTTCTCTCCCAGGCAAAGCTTGCCCCTGGGGCTCAGCCACATTGGATCATGATAAGCCTCCATCAAAACACACGGCAAAGGCTAAGACCAAAAGGCAGGTGCTGGTGCCCACCCAGCCATCACAATGCAGCCATGAAATCCAGGAAAAGTGAGGAAGCAGAAAGCTCATTTTGCTCAAGGGCTTCTCTTGCATTTGAGAGAACCTCAAGCCCAGTGCACTGTGCTGGTTGCTGCCTGGCAGATGATAAACAAAGGGAGTCTTTCCCTGGCCCCCACGGGACTCGGACAGCGTGAACGGGACCCAGACACGACTTTCTGGAGGGTTTCCTCGGCACACTGCATCTGTATTGATCAGGACACAGTGAGGTCGTGCAGCCAAATGGCTCAATTCCCCTCACTCTACCACCTGAGACCATCATCTTTTCATAAGGAAAGTAGGCAAGGGCAAATGTGGCTTGTTTCAAAATATCAAAATTATCTTCATATTGCTAACACTTTTGTGATTTTGCCAGATGGACAATCTACTTGATTACTAACATCAGTTATGAGTCAGGCCGTAAAATTTCAAGCTAAGGGTTATGAAGGTAATGGGGAAGAAACAGCCAGAACTCAGAAAAATTTAATATGGCAGGTTTTAGAAAGGCTCAAAAAGTCCTCCCTTATCACATGGCCATGAGTGGGATAGCTGAGAACCCATTCTCAGACCGGCCTGAAAGTCGCTCTGCGATGTGGCTTCCAGAGCTGACTGTGTCTGAGCCACAGTGGAAACCCTCGTCCACGCCCCATATTAGAGGCCCAAGGCAAAGGCAGCCTCGCTCTGACTCCCGCCAGCCTCGGCGTGACCACGAGGTCCTTCCCACCTGGAGCTGGGAGGCTCGGGGGCAGAGCTGAACATCACTGTGGCTTCAGCCCTTCCTACGCACTACCTTCCGCTGACAACTAGCATGACCTCAGCCTTTTGCAAACAGAGGGCAACAATTTCGGGCCCAGGAAGAACAGGGTCCGGTCCTTTGCACAGAATCTGTGCAGTGTTCAGACCATCCCCTGCAGCCAGACATTTTGGTCAAGGGCTGTTAGCGGGTGGCTCAGAATGAAGACAGCAGAGGACCTGGGAGGCCAGCTCACAGCCAATTCGTGTCCCTTTCCTGCAAGTCAGACGGGTGCTCAGGACACACAGAGGATACAGAGCACAGGCATTAGGAGCACTGCTTACAAAGCGTGTTGCCCAGAAACGGTGCCAACTATGCCCAGAGCTACGGGAGCCGCCGCTGACAGAGGCTCACAAGTCCAGCCTCACCTCCCCCTGCCCCAGGGCTCTCAATGATGGCCGGCTGTCTCCACCTGTCCCACGCTGCCCTGTCCCTGACACAGGGTGTCCAGACCAGGAGCTCTGGAGCAAAAGGACCAAGGACGAGGACAAGCAGGGCCAAAGAAGATGAAAGAAGAGGACTGGTGGGAGATCAGTTCAGGCGTGTCCTTCAGGGCCTGCTGCCGAGCCCCAGAGTGGGTCGAAGGAGCCAAGAATGGCCACCTGGGGAGCTTGCTGCAACCGGGTCCTTGGGACGGTCCACTCAATGCTGCCAGCAAATGCGTGTGTCGTCCTTTGCTGCAGGCCAGGCCCTATGCTGGGGCTTGGATCATGAGTGACAGTAAACCAATGCAGTGTCTGCCCATGTCCAGTGAGAAACGACCAGTAGAGGCACCATGTCTGCAGGGTGACATGAGTGCTACAGGGGAATGGAACCGGGTCACCTAGCCGGGAAGAGACAGGGATGGGGGCAGACAAATTCAGTCCAGGCAGAGTTGCTGCTTAATTGCAGTGGGGAAGGCAGCAGGAGCCTGAGATCTGGGAGCCCCACAGGCCTCATTATGGTAGGTGGTCAGAGAGGCAGAAAGAGGGGAGCAAAGAAAAGCCTGTGGGCACCAGGCGCGGGATGCAGCGGGCTCTGCAGAGCCAGAAGGCCAATGCGCCTGGCTGGCAGCATTTACCAATCCTGTTCTTATATGCAAGGCTTCATTAGAAGCCAGGAAATAATGGGGGCAGGAGCACTGCTTCTTTTTATTTGTCTTTCAGGCCTCCTATGTCCACAGAGAAGTATCCAATGGACACTAGTCCAGACCACAAGTACAACCAACGTGATAGGGAAAGAAAGTTGCCTATTATGGAAACTTCAAAACACCAACAACTTGGATGTTCACTGGGAAATGAGCATATTCCATTAACTTCTTCGTATCTGGCTTGGTGTTTACACGCTCTTACACACAAATGCCATTCCCTTTCTGACAAAGACAGAGTGAAAAGGGGGTTCTGGACTACATATCCAACAGTTAGAACTCAGAAGGCCAATGCCATGGAAAGACACAAGCAATTAAGCCCGGCCTTTGGTGGCCGCAGTGTGGAAGGACACAGGCAGAGAAGACTGTCAACAAGAGAAGGCTTAGGGGCACTGTGTGGTCATTTCTCTCGATTCTAAAAGGAAAAAACAATGATCAGAGAAAATGTCAAGATGAGAAGGCAGAGGGCACATGAGATGTTCCCTGTATCCCCTGGGGATGCACCTGTAGCTGCCTTTCCTTGCCTAGAGCTTGGATGGAGCAAGGGAGAGGGCTCTGTGCTTGACTGAGTTCAACTTCTTGCTTTCCTGTCATTGCCGATAAAACATTAAATTATTTTTAAAAAATGTCAGTTTAGTACTTAGAAAATTCGATTACAAGAGACCTGCTAACAAATCACAATTCATATTCTCCTTCCCAGTGATTATTTTTTATATTTTGATGTGTAATAACACAGGGCTTCCAAATCTCTCTAATTCAGATATTCTGGCAGAGAGAATGGTTATTGGTGGGAAATGTGAATTTCAGCATATATTTTGTAAACATAATTTTACATGTGTAGTAACCTACTCAACATTCGACTGCCAAAGTAGACAGTGATTTTTCTGATACCTACTTCCAGTCTGATAGTTATGTACAGCTTTTTCCTTCTTTTTCCTGTTAACATATTTGGATTCGTTAAAACATATATAAACTATCTACTACTTGAGTTTAAAAGAATTATTATATACACTCCTCCCTGCCCTTCTCAAGACTCCTGCTTCAAATCTTCCTTTTTATTTGAAATTATTTATTTCAAATATAAGCCAAGGTAAAAAATACACATATATGTCTTTAAATATATATAATATATATAATAAATATATAATATATATAATAAAATTATATCACATATAATAAAAATATATATAATATATATCCCCTCTGTCTCTCTGACCACCTACCATACATTAGTATTGCTTAATCGTCTTCCTCCTCCTGAAAAGCATGATCCAAAGTTATCTTTGTATGTAATAAAACAGGGTATCTTCTCTTAATAAATAATTGATGGCTTGTAGAAATAAAACAAAACAACAACAAAAAAAAAACCAAAATCCTGATTTTCCAGGGACAGAAAATAAATACATGAATTTTTAAGAAGGAGCATGTAAGCCCAAAGCCCAAACCATGGTTATAAACACACCCCCAAAAAATCAATATCTTACTGTTGTTATGAGTCTCCACTCATTTTGATAAGCAAAGTAACAGGAAAACAACCCACAGCAAGGGCCCTCTCCACGGTCACACTGATCCATTCCCCTCTCTACAGCTGCTCCACACTGTCTCACTTCCCCTTGCACCACTGGGGGGACCAAGAAGCAGAGCTCCCCTGACCTTCACCGTCCAGGAAGATGTCCAGGACATCTCTGCAACAGGGAGAGGGGGAGTAAACGAGGATGGACCGATGCTTTAGAGAGACAGACATCACTCCCAAAGGAGCGAAGCACTCATTAGCAGCTTGATTCGGATGCTCTGTCTTCTCCATTGGTTCCTCGGTGGAGAATATTATTAGTATTCTACTCAAGAAGTAGGAATTGAAAGTATATTAGCAAAATGAAATAATTAGGCTCAAAAAATTGTGAGTTAAGTAACATTTTATTAAACTAAAGGGCATTCAAAGATCATGTTGCCAGGACTAATTGATTTTTTTAGCTTTCTAAACAATAAGTGCACAAAATTTTATAGTTCACTTGTTTCTGTACACATTTCTAAGCTATTTTTATTCAAAATATCCTCAAAAGATACTGATTTGTGTTGTTTATAAAACAAAACAATGAAACATCGTCATGAACTCAGAGTGGGTGGGAGGGTTGACTGCTGAGTTGGGATACGGATCCGACAGTAACAGGAGACGCCAACGCCAGGCAAGGGATACCGGTGAACGCTCTGTAGGATCTTTGCAACTCATCCATAAATCTAACTACTCCAAATTATAAAGCTATTAAAAAAAAAAAAAAAAGGAGAAATGCAATTCCCCCCAAAAGTAGGAATCGTCTTTTTAGAAAAACTGTAAAATTCATCTAGTGAGGAAAACTGTTTGTGATGTAAAGATTTTTTTTTGTACTTATGTAAAGCTGTCTAATCAAAGAGCCTGAACAAAAAGAACCCTGCATGAGTCAGCGACTGCTGCCCAGTGAGGTCCATCCTGCTCGTAATGTGACACACTCTGATTTGAGCTTTTTTTAATACTTGGACATAACAAAGGAACTGAGGCTTCAAGAGAGGTATCTGAATCTCACCAACCCCGGATTTGTGGGTATGCTACATACTTCTTGCTAGGAGCTGATCATAAAAGAAGGTAACCTACGTTGATGGATGGGGTGTCTCAAAGACGGGGTGTATTTTTCAGAGGCAGGGAGATGCTAATGACAAAAAGGCGATTTAGTAAGCTCATTATGCAATTACCTACAGCCGGCTATTTGTAAGCACAAATCCTGATTAAAAATGAATGCTGGCAATCTCAGCACGTGGAGAGTTGGAGGTCTGGATCCTCCGTGTGACTCCAAGAAGCTCAGATACAGCAAACCCACTCCCCTCCCTGCACAAGTCCACGTCCAAGACTACAGAGACAAAACCACCGGACGATGCTACTGGAACTGCCTCGGCCAGACATTCACATGTTAGGACCATGCTACCCAGCAGGCCTATCTATACCCGTCACGGCACTTTACTCTCCTCCGAGGGAGGACGATGCCTCTGCCACATTTCAGAACAGAAGATGCTGAATGACGTCCAAAGATGCAGAATGTCCTCCTGAATGTTTAACTTCCATATTTTTTAATTAAAATAGCACTAAGCTCTATATTAAATTAAGGAAATGACTGAAGGAGACCCAGTAACGGAAAGATAAGCCATAATGCGCACGTTCCACACTCGACATCACCATTTCGAGACACATTCTGACTCGAAGCACTGCCCAAGATGCCACTTCCCTAAGACGGACTGGCGAATGGCACCAGGAGGCCCTCTGGAAGCGACCACGTGCCACAGAGGCCACGTTCACTCAGTCCTTCCATGGCACACTGGCCCCTCAAAGAAGGGGGCACGTGAGCTCGAGGGCAGACAGCCTTGCTGGGCATCCCCGTTTTCAACCACGTACATGGTGGGAGCACTGAAGCAGCGAGTCCTAGAATGGGAACAGTCCTGCAGAGAAGCTAAGAGGGCGCTGGCTGGTCAGGGAAGGCACACGGGAGAACCTCTAAGCGGCTCTGATCTGACAACCACATGGCAGCTCAAAGCAGGGAGGAACCGAACACAGTACAACTGTGCCTTTCACTGGAACTTACCTATGCCTTACCAACATGTTCGCCTGGACCTGGCCACTAAGGGCTGCCATTACCAAATGCCACACGGTGGGAGCTTAGAGAGCAGAAATTTATTTTCTCAGTTCAGAAGGCTGGATCCAAGATCAAGGGCTCAGCAGAGCTCCTCTCTCCTGAGGCCTCCATCCTGGACTGGCCAGGGTCACCCCTGCGGCCTCTTCACAGGGCCCCTGGAGCCCCTGCTCCCCTTCTTCTGTGTCCTCCAGACACCAGTGAGATTAGATTAGAACCCAAACGAATGGCCTCGTTTTAACTTGATTACCTCTTTAAAGACCTGCTCTCCAAATCAGGTTGCCTCCTGAGCAGCCGGGGTTTGAGGCTTCACATCTGCATTTCGGGGAAGACACGGACAGACCTTTTTCCTGCGTGTGGGTCCAGGGCGTGAAACAGCGGCTCCTCTCTGTCTCTTAAATCCTAACCCCGATACATTTTCTACAGTTTTCAGTTCCTTTACAAAACTTGATGGCATATGAAAAACAACCTGAATATAAAATTTTTCTTGGTTCTTATAATTTTCCCCAACCTTTGACAGTGGTCTCACTGCACCCAATTCAACGACTGTTCAGCAACTGACTTTTCTTGGCCTTTCCGTAGCTTGTGGAAAAGAAAATATCCTCCGATGACAGGTAACAAAGCTAAATAATTCTAACAGGGAAGGTGTTATCACAACTGGTTTGGAGACAAACACCAGGGGCGCGTGGCAAACACGCATGTTGGAGCACGGAGCTCAGCTCACCTTACGCCGTCTGCCCACGGGCTGCTGCCCTGAGTACGCAGACGGCACCCATGCAGAGGGCACACTCACCACACCACGAGAGGGCATGTAAGAGAAGTTGTTTGGGGACTGGGCTTATGAATATTCAAAAGAAAATAACTCAAAACAGACATAAAGACAGAAGGGGGAAAAAGACAAATTCCTAAAAGGTGGAGGATAGAGTTCCACATCCCCATCTGCCTTGTGCTTCTTGGAATCCCCACCCCACAGGCCCCCTGCAGCCGGGCTGGGGGGAGGGGCTCCTCTGCTCAGCTGTCCCCACCCCCAACTCCTCCCTCTGCTGCTAAGGCTGCCAAAGAAAATGAAGGACACCCTGTTGGATGTTAATTTCAGATAAAGAACAAATTACTTTTAATGTATATTTCATGCAATATATAAGACATATTTATACTTTAAAAATTCATTGCTTATCTGAAATTCAAATTTAACAGGATGTCCTGTATTTTCATTTGCTGAATGCGGCAGCCGCACCTGTGACTTAATGTTGCCCAGTGGAGTCAAAGCTGCTTTGATGCACACATCCCTGCGCCTCTCTGTTCTCCGACTGACCTCCCCCTCTACCTCCTCCCATCAGCTCAGTCTGGGTGTTCCCCAAGGCCCCTTTCTGAACTTCTGCTCCTCCTCTCTGGGCAAACGTTAAACTTTTGTACATTTAAATATCATGTCTACCAAAAAAGACAATTGTTCATTACCCAGGAAGATATAAGGAAGGCCATTCGAGGACCCAAGAGAGGGGGGATCTTTAACCAGATGAAATCTTTGAACTGTTTTTCCTGTAATTTATCCCTACTACTCTCGGTATTTATTCTGTGCCCAAGGCTGAGCGAGAGGCTAAGGATCCTGAAAGATGAGGGCACAGTCTCAATATGTGGGAATCTCAATCCATAAGGGAGAAGACAGCATGACCACCAGGCAGTGCTGCATGAGGGCAGGTCAGAATGGAAAGGGCCAGCCTACACCTCCCATGGGTGGGGGTTGGGGTGCGGTGAGCATCCCAGAGCGTGTGAGCTGGGGACAGAGGTGCTGCAGCCTGTAAGGGTGGGCTGCGCAGACGGGACTGCGATGGGCACTGAATAGGATTCCACGTCCGGAAATGCTGTCAAAATCAGCTCCATTATCCAGAGTGGTCAAATCTGAGGGACAGAGGGACAGAGGGAAGAATGGTGCCAGGAGGGGAGAAGGGAAACCTATTAATTAATTGGTAGTAGGAGTTTCAGTCTGGGAGGATAAAATGAATTCTGCAGATGGACAGAGGTGAAGGTTGCACAAAAATGTGCATGTATTCCACGCCATTGAACAGTGCACTTACAGAAGGTTAAGGGGTGGGGCGCCTGGGCTGCTCAGTCAGTTGAGTAAGTGTCCAACTCTGGATTTCAGCGCAGGTCACGATCTCAGGGTCCCAGATCAAGCCTCACGCCACACTCTGTGACGATGGGCACGGAAGCTTTTAAGAGTCTCTCAGTCCCTCTCCTTCTGCCCTTACCCACCCACCACCATGCTCTCGCTCAAAAAAAAAAAAAAAAGGTGGTAAAAAAATTTTTATGTATATTTGACCACAATTAATATTTTTTTTAATTTTTAAAAAATTAGCCTTGGGGCTCCTGGGTGGCTCAGGGGGTTATGCCTCTGCCTTCAGCACAGGTCATCATCTCAGGGTCCTGGGGTCGAGCCCCACATCAGGTTCTCTGCTCAGCAGGGAGCCTGCTTCCCCCTCTCTGCCTGCTTGGGATCTCTCTCTGTCCAATAAATAAATAAAATCTTTAAGAAAAAAAAAAATCAGCCTTGACACGACCTAGCACCCTATATAGACCAAGTGGCCAAAGCGGGGAACAAGTAACATGGTGGAGGTAGAAGAAGTCAGCAAAAAGCAAAGTGAGTGGCTGTGAAACAGCAGTAGCTTCACCAAAATCTTTGCTTCCTTAAGGCTGGTCCGAAGGGACAAAGCATCTTCACGTTCAAGCTTGTTAGGGCCTGCGGAGTGTTCCTGCAAGTCTAGTTCAACCACAGTGAATGACTGGTTTCTGCTTTACCCCTTGATCTGTTTTCACCTAAAACAAAAACTCCAGAACAAATCCATAGGCCCAATTCTGAATTTGCAGAATTAAGCAAACAACATCCTATAAGTTGGACCGTAATAACACAGTTGTCGTTCACCTGCAAAATAAGAGCAGGACACCAGAAGGGGAACTTTAATACGGCACAGACTATGCTTACCAGCGGTGCAGAGGACAGAAACGTGTGAACTTTGGAGAAACACAGCTTTATCTCAGTGCAAGCTGCAGGAGGTCATTGCCAGAGAGCACCATTGGCTGGAGAACGGGGAGAAGCGTGAGAAGCACACGTCTGGGCAGGAGACTGAACCACAGAGGGGCCTGACACCGTCTGTCCTAGGCACTGGCTGGCAAGCTACGCCAGGCACCTATTTTTCTCGTTTAAAGAAGATTCTCGTACCTTCTACCTCCAGCCAAAACACAAAAATAAAAACAAAAATAGATTCATAAATACTGAAAACAAACTGGTGTGTGTGTGTGCGTGTACGGGGCTGTGAAATAGCTGAAGGGGATTAAGAGGTAAAAACTTGCAGTTATAAAATAAATAAGTCATGGGACGCCTGGGTTAAGCCTCTGCCTTCGGCTTGGGTCATGATCTCAGGGTCCTGGGATCAAGTCCAGCGTCAGGTTCTCTGCTCAGCGGACGCCTGGGTGGCTCAGAGGGTTAAGCCTCTGCCTTCGGCTTGGGTCATGATCTCAGGGTCCTGGGATCGAGTCCTGTGTCGGGTTCTCTGCTCAGCGGGGAGCCTGCTTCCCCCACCCCCTCTCTCTGCCTGCCTCTCTGCCTACTTGTGATCTCTCTCTGTGTCAAATGAGTGGATGGAATCTTAAAAAAAATAAAAAAATTAAAAAAAAATTAAATAAGTCATGAGGATGAAAAGCACAGCATAGGGAATAGAGTCAATAATATTGTAATGACGTCGGATGGTGACAGATGGTGGCTAGACTTCTTGTGGTGAGTACTGCGCAACATACAGGAATGTCAGGTCACTGTGAATGCACCTGAAATTAATGTAACATCGTACGTCAATGGGACTAACACAGGACAAATACAGAGAGTCCTCCAGCTCAAAATGTTATGACTCGATGAGTCCATTATACACTGACCCTATGCGCCGGGCCCTACCATTAGCGATGCCCAAGGAACAGAAGCAGATTCTCCTTGGACACGACGAGATTCTCAGTCCTGCGGTCTTTTTTTTTTTTTTTAAGTTTTTAAAATTTATTTATTAGTTAGAGAGAGAGAGAGAGCGAGCACAGGCAGACAGAGAGGCAGGCAGAGGCAGAGGGAGAAGCAGGCTCCCCGCCGAGCAAGGAGCCTGATGTGGGACTCGATCCCAGGACGCTGGGATCATGACCGAGCCGAAGGCAGCTGCTTAACCAACTGAGCCACCCAGGCGTCCCGGTCCTGCGGTCTTATGTACGCAACGGCATATGACATCAAATGATGCTTCTTAAATTTCTCAAAAGGAAAACCCAAGTATCTTGATGGAGATACTCTCAGATTAATGAAAGGATTTCTACTCCACAGTTTTTAACTCTCATAAAAATCTTCCCCATTTGGCATTTTCTCCTCAGATCAAGGCCACCAGAGTGCAAGAGAACTTCACTCTTCAATATGCAAAAGCCTCTCTGAGCTGCCCAGACTGCCTGTGTGTCGGCATTACATGTCCAAAGCGTGACTTTACCATTATTTCCTTGAAGATCTCCAAACAGACAAGAAACTATTAGGTGAACTTAAAATGTATTAAGTAGAAATGCTTTTTAATTTCATTTTTTCAGTGTTCCAAGAGTCATTGTTTATGCACCACACCCAGTGCTCCGTGCAATATTTTTAAAATACGTCTTTGCCTTTTTTTTTTTTTTAAGAACACGACGAGAATCTGCTGGAGCTCAGAATCCCCCCGAGAAGGACAGTACACGCCACAGATGGTATATACACACAGTAGGCGTCTCATCATTTTGGCTTCTGGCAAATCAGCATATTATCACTTTATGAGAATTATAATCCACACATGGTGTAACTAATGAAATAAAACCCAGCAGGAAACAGCCTAGACCGCTTACACTATGCAGTTTCACAGAAGTAATGTGCAGAATCCAATTAAAAAACCAGTTTTCATCTCTTAAAGCTGGAAATCAAGGACAAAGCTGAGGCCCCGCAAAAGAAGAAGGTGTTAGCGGGGATCCCATTAGCAGACGCTCATTCTAGCAACACTGTCCCGAGGTGCACGGCTCTGGAAGTTTTCTTGCTTTAACTGCCCGCGCCCCCTCCCTCCCCCACTCCCTTCCACTTTGTTAGACCACGAGGTCCACGAGGGTAGGAACACGGCTACAGGGTGCAGGACTGAAAGCTCAGAACTGAGAATGTGGGCACGTGGTACCACCTTATGAATATGGCGGACGAGTGGATGAGCAAATCTCGCCTCTAACCATCCCCGTCTCTACAGTCCTGGCCAGCTGACAGAGCGAAGAGTAGAAACAATGGTCAGTGTCCCCCCCTCCTTGGACCTGACCAGACCAGAGCTGTAGGACCAACCACGCCAGGACACCAAACCCTGGCCCTTGCACAGACTCAATGATGGAAAGGCTACAATGCCGCCAGCTAGGGGGAGCCCACTGCCCTGGGAGAATAAGGTTTTCCCTCCCAAGGACTACAAGGCGTTCCTCCCTTCAAGAGCCGCTCAAGTCCCACCTGTCCCCGCTGTTCCTGGGAGAGCTCCTTCAGCTGACAACAGCAGGCTTCTGGCCTCTAACTGCAGCTATGAAAACATTGCTCTGAAGGCCAGAACCCTTGCAGCAGTGGGGAAGAATTAATTTACGAAGTTAACGAACCAGAATCCCACTACCAGTAAAACCCTGCTTTCGTGTAAGGCCCGATCCGGGTGCCCACAGTGGGATTTGGGACCTCGACGGTCGCCAGAATGGAATGTGGACGGTTACCACAAGGACAGGTGACGGAGTCAAACATGTTTGTAGAAACGCCAGCCCCTGCCCATTTACAGAGATCCGTAAGCAGCTTACAGCCAGCGCAACACACGGTTCATGAACATGATCAACAATAATATTTGATCCATAAATAAGCATTTAAATGCTTTCAATTTACAGATCCCATTTCATTGTTAGCTTTTAAGCTTTGCGGTCTCGATTTGTCTTCCTGTTTCGCTCATCCAGTCTCTCACGTTGACATCTTTAAGTCTTCCTATCTACTGCTTTTGACTCAGCAAACAGCTTGTGGGAGCGGATCCTAGGGAAACAAACCTAAACAAAGAAATGTTTGAGGTAGAGAGATGGTCAAGGCAGCATTCCTTATCCCTGGTAATAACTGATATCTTTCAGAGTTATAAAATAGTGAAGAAAAATAAGGAACTCTCTTTTAGGCTGATAAAATTTACAAAGCGATGCTTGGAAGGCAAAGCAATCACAGGGAGCCGAGAGCCAGCCGTAGGATGTTCAGTGTGAACACAGCGAGGGCCTCCAGCAGATGCGGGAAAGAAGGATGCAGAACGTGGCAGTTTGCATGGAAGGCCAAGGTTCATGCAGTGAGAGAGGGACAAGAAATGAGAGCAACTGAAAGAGAAGCTATTACAGAGTGACGAGCATGGAGACAGGCAGACCAGCGATGCCATGAAAAGACCGGGGGCGAACGTGCTCAGAGAGCTGGCGGGGCTAAGGACTTAAGGTGGTCAGTAAGGGACTGCGGTGTATTTAACACACACAGGCACACATTTTGGTAGCAAAATCCCAGTAACTGCGTATATCACGTAACACAAGCAAATTACGTAATCTCTCTGAGCGATCGACGTGTTGGTGTATGTAAATTTCGGGTGACCGTACTACCCACCAGTGCTGTTTTGAGAGTGTCTGGTACCAGCGAACTGGAAACGTGTGCATCGGCAACAAGGAAACGGTAACCCAACGTCCACGAGACTCCGAGAAGGACAACTGTGCTCAGGGCATCGGATGCGGGGGTAAGGATTCCGTCAGCGTCCCCAAGGCAGACTCATTCCCCAAGCGAGAGGGGAGAAGGCTGGAGGTGTGGCTAGAAACGGAGGGAGCCGCTGGACCTTCTCTAGGGGCCACTGAATGCCGATAGCACGGGAAAGAACAGGCCAGCCTGACCTGGGCTGAGGGAAGCGCGCTGGCAGCCAGAGGGTGGGAGAGTTCGCAGCTCGAGCAAGACAGGAGAGAGGATGCGGGAGGACGTGGGGACCGAGAACGCAGCAAGTGTCAAAAAGGCCAGGGAGTAAAAGCAAGGATCAAGCGTGACTGGCTTTGAATGGGAGAGGACACTTCTGTCTCCGATTCAGGAGAGACCCGAGGACAGGACTGCAGTGACAGGCATGCCATTCTCCAATGACAAGCGAAGGGAGAGGGGCCAGCAGCCACTCACGTCTGATGGCTCGGCCGCAGTGTGTGGAGGAAGGACGACCTCTGCGCGGGGGCTCGAGGTGGACGGCCTTGCCATCGACGAGGCAGCTGGTGCGAGACACAGCTGGCTGCCAGAACGGCGAACAGAAACAACCACAGTCCTATCCCACAGACCTCTGCACCCCGCAGAGCCACGAGCAAAGCAGAGCTAACGGACTGACAGGCGTGGGCCAACCTCCCAAACGTCAGGGTTGTGGGCCCGGTTCCCAAGGCAGGATCCCGAGGCTGTGCTCTTAACCGAGCAAGCATGCTGGTTCCAAGAGGACGTCTCCACCGCAGGGGACGTGCACCTGCTCCAGGAGGGAGCAAAAAGTCACGGCCTCACACAAGCCCTCTGTTACATTAGCAGGTTGGCTTTTTTCCCTTAATGTTTCAAAACTTCACTGATCTTGAAAAGTAAGGAGAAAAGGCGAGCCTTCTGCCCCCAGGGAAGCGTACGTGGCGATACGCCCCCGTTTCCCCAGCTGTAAAGCTCTGCAGCAGACAGGGGTGAGGCACGTTATTAGGAAGGCATTCGAGAAATTCTGGACGATCAACAGCAGCCGTTCACTCAGGTATGAGCATGGATTTTCACCTCTTCATTCTCCAAAAGATGGAGCAGGGAGGTTGCCCAGCCCAGACACTGCCACACACGGTCATAAAGACTAACTCTAGGGTGGTGGCTCCTGGGACACACTGACTTGGAAAGAACAACAGATTTCCACTAAGTTGCAAGTGATTTTCCCTCTAAAAGCTGTCAATGCTTCTGAAGACAACCGACCTCTCTTGTGTTTGTCTCTGCACAGCGAGTGTCTGTGATACTGTAATGCCTCGTTTCTTTCTTTCTGGGCCAGGTAGCCATTCCATGTGAAGTTTGACAGAAAAACTCACAGAAGGTACTTCCAAACTTGGGGACTTAAGAGACCACATAATTAATGACACCTTCACGTACAGGTTCCAATAAGTGACTCACCAGTGACTCTAAAGGGGAGCTTTTGTTCCTAGTTTTCCCTCATGCAGCCCAAGGACCTGGCAGATGACACACCTCCTAGAAAACTGTTCATTCGTGACTCTCACAACCAGTCCCTTCCCTGACTCCCCGCTACCAAGGATTCTGTGATGTCAATGCCTGAGTAAACCTTTCTGGGACAGTTCAGATACACTGACTGAGAAGCGACACCCCCAAGAGCTTCCATGTCAGATGGAAAGGGGCGATCGGACAATTCGACACGGAAACACAGCCGACCGTGCAGAGCCACACTGGGACAGAGAGAGTGGTTCCTTCAGGCCAAAGGGACAAGGCAATACAGGGCAAGTCTGGCTCTCGCTGCCCACGGCATGTAGATGTTTCTAGGGATTTGTGTGTTTGAATCTGCAACAGCAATAACAAAAAGAGTTAGCTTTGACAAGTTCGAAAATGTCTGTAAGTTATCTCCTGTGTGGGTAAGGTTTTTCTGCCTTTTCTTCTTTAGCTCAGAGATTTATCCCAAAATCAACCTTGTGGAAGCATATTTTAAGACCCTGAATGTGCCTGAGTTACAGAAAGTGCCCATCAGCCAAAGAGCATTACCGAAGCCATCCTATTTCAGGGTCTAAAAAAAACAAGGCAGAGTCATATGTCCACAATCCATCAATGTTCATCCCTGTGAGCAGGGACTCAAGATCAACAGGGCACAGACGTGCACGGAGGCTTCTGCGCTACACAGTCTTTGTCAGGGGCCCTGAACTTCCGGAGGAGCCGGGAGCTAGAGACAGCAGGACGGTGCTCAGGTTCAGGCCATTAATATGTCCCCATGACACAGAATGGCACATGCACACTTAATAAATATAATTCTGGATTGGAAAAAGAGAATGAGGAGTGGCAGAATCCCAGAGGCAGAGAGTAAATGCCACTGTTATGGCACAGATTAGATCCGGGAGCCCAAGAAACACTGGGACTCCTTGCCTACGTATGCATCTGCCTTAAAGAGAAACTCAGCCACCTTTCCACTCTGGGGTCTGTAACCTAGAGGAATGCTGGTGCAGCAATGCCAGGACATGGTCAGAGGGATGGACTTCACAACACGGTTCCAAGGACACACACTGACACCACCCAGGTGTCCGAGCAGGAGGAAGGATAACCCGGCCATGATGTCATCCTCCACCCGGAATTGTAACTTGTAAAGAAAAGGAAGGAGCCACAGCCAAACCCATCCACGTGGACAGATCACAGAACCATAATGTCATGGGAAAATGTGTGTTCTATGATTCCACGTCGATGGAAGGCTAACGCAGGCAAAACAGCAGAAAAGACTGTTAAGGACTATGTAAATATGTGATGAAACGACACAGAAGAACAAGGAGACAAGTAACACAAAAGCCTGATGGACGATGACATCAGAAAAAGAGGAGGCATTTGGTTGAGGGATGAGAACATCTGAGGATCTTGAGCTCGAGGCAATACATGGCCCATTTTATTATGTTTTAACCTGTACACACTAGTATGGCCTGTACACAACGCAGTACACCGGAATGAATATGACATTGTACGTTAACTAACGGAATCAAATAAACAAACTGCACACACTTGTATCTATTCTCTCGTGTGCACAACAAATATCGATTTAGAAGGAAGGAAGGATGCTGTTGAGCGCTGACAATGAGGCAGGAAAAGGCAGAGTGCTCTGCAATAGGAGTATGAAGGCTCCAGGATCCACATGCGGTGTGCAAAAATGGAGCGTCGTTTCCCAAAGTGTATTCCCTGGAACATACCCTGGCATGCTTCACCAAAATACATAAAGAAAGAGCTCCTGGGGAAGGAGAGTCAGGAAAACGTTGTAACACGGAGCTCTATCTCAGCCTTTACAAATTCACAACGTACATTCACATTCGAAAGTTTCTGCAAACGCTGCTGTCGGGAAACATTATTATCTGGTTCGGCTTGGTATCACACAATCTTATGTGACCAATCCACTAAGTGGAACTGATCACGATCGCTCAGAGAATGTTTGACAACAGCCCCAAATAAGATTCCAAATCATATACCTTCTACCCTAGCCTAGAAGTAGACAGGAGTACCTTATGGAGCATACATCGGATCGTCCCTAGGAATGTTCTAGATATATCACCTTTTGCAGCATTAGAAAATATCACGTGATTGCTTTGAATAAAAAGAAAAATTATCTGTAGTTTTCTTTATCCAGGATCCTACCGCTGCTGAGGACGCTACCCCACAACACTTATCCTCTAAGCAGTATGTTAAAATCACAAATTCCACCAGGAAGAACAAAATGAATGTATTTGCAGCAAAGATAATTAGTACTAATACATTTGTTCTGAAAAATTAGGGAAGGAATGAAAGCCTTCAGTTCATTACAGACGAGAAATGTTTAAAGAATATTCTGGTGGAATAAAACAGAACACTTAGACCCCTATCTGCAGAATGCAGGAACGTTCATGTTTGTTGTCAAATGAAAAAAAGCAACTTGACAAATCTTAACACACTCTTACCACTAGATCCAGCAATTGTAGTCCTTGATATTTACCCAAAGTAGGTGAAAACTTATACCCAAACGGAAGCCTATACATAGATGTTTACAGGAGTTTTACTCATTGTGGCCAAAACTTAGAAGCAACAAAGACGTCCTTCAGTAGAAGGATGTGTAACTAGTTACACCCAGACAAGGGAGTGTTACTCAGCACAAAATAGAAACAAGTTATCACACCACGAAAAGAGAAGTAGGAACCCTCAATTCATATTACTAAGTGAAAGAAGCCAATCTGAAAAGGTCACATACATGACATTTTGGAAAAGGCAAAACTCTGGAGACTGTGAAAAGATCAGTAGTCGCCAGGGACTGGAATGTTGGGGACAGATGAGCAGGAGAGGACACATAGGACTTTTAGGGCAATCACACTATTCTGTTTGATTTTACAATGGTGGTTATGTGTCATTATACATTTGTTCAAACCCACAGAATTTCCAACACCAAGAGTGGACCCTCAACTGTGGGCTTTGGGTGATGATGCCATGTCAGTGTGGGCTCATCAGCCCTAACACATGGACCTCTCTGGTGGCGGATGCTGACTGTCGGGGAGGCTGGGCATGTGTGGGGACAGGGCATACATGGAAATCTCTGTGCTTCCCCGTTTTGCTGTGAGCCTAAAACTGCATTAAAAAAAACCCTCAAAAAATGCAGAGTAATGTGAATATGTTGATTCCACTTTATAAAAACAAAACAAAGAAACACCACTCTCCCACTCTCAATAATAATCTGAGATTATATATACGTAAATAAAAATGTTGTCTAAGTACTCATGAACAAGAAGACAGGTGTGGAAAGATAATACGCCAGGCTGCCTGGAAGGCTAACTATCTGAGCGGGGGGACAGGGGGACTGGGCGGAGAAGTGAGGAAATCTGATTTCATGCATCCGTTCACTGCGTTCACAGAGATTTTTAAGTGGAAACACTTCTCCAAAGTTAAATTTAAGAAGTAGACATTATTGGGACACCTGGGTGGCTCAGTCGGTGAAGCAGCTGCCTTCAGCTCGGGTCATGATCCCAACGGGCTGGGATCGAGTCCCACATCAGGCTCCTTGCTCAGCAGGGAACGTGCTTCTCCCTCTGCCTCTGCCTGCCACTCTGCCTGCCTGTACTCCCCGCTGGCACGCTCGCTCTCTCTCTCTCTGACAAATAAATAAATAAAATCTTTATAAAGAAGTAGACATCATCATTTTGTTTCTTAAATTCCACATATGAGTGAAATCATGTGGTATTTCTCTTTCTCTAACAGTTATTTCACTTAGTGTAATACATCAGAGACCAGTAACTCTAGAGAACAAACTGGGGGCTGCTGGAGGGGAGGCGGGTGGGAGGATGGAGCACCTGGGTGAGGCATTAGGGAGAAAGCAGCACTGCGTGTTATTTGCAACTGGTGAATCCCTTTACTCTACCCCCGAAACTAATACTATACCATATGTGAAGTAACTTGAAGTTAAATAAAATCTTGAAAGGAAAAGGGGCGCCTGGCTGATAAGTAGAGAAGCCCCCTCACACCCTGTGACACCACTTTCCTGGGTCACCAGCCGCCTGCATTACTTTTGAATATGTTTTTTAACAGAATTCATAGTGTTGGAACTTTTCTTATTTGACCAATTATGTAACTCTCAATAGGAAACAACATCTACTAGGAAAAAAAAAATCAGTGTATTAAAAATTCAATAATAAAAGTGTCCTCTAAGGAGGACCAGACGCTGGTCAGAGCATATCTCGAGACCCCGAATTCACAAGGAAGGGGAGGCAGTCACTCCGTACACCTCTGTAAAAGGACAGAAAATGGGAGACACAGATGGTGGTCTCATAAGGTCAGTGAGTGAGGCTTCGGAGCCCCCTGCCAGGAGCGTGTCTCCTCTTAAAGCAACTGGTACCATCTGCCTGTAACCCCAGACATTTAACCCACTGAGTAAATTAAGAGAAATGCCCCACCCAACAGAGGAGACACACAAACCCCTTCTGTCCAGCAAGGTGCACTTGGCCTTCCCTAGCCACCATTCCTGCAAAGGCTGTGCAGGGCTCAGCAGCCTAGCCCTGAGGACAGACGCCGAGAGGGGCCAACTGGCACGCATTAAGTCATAAAGCCCTCCTCACATTCAGAAATCAGCCACAAGAGTCATCAGAGCTTTTAGTCCACTCTTTAAAAAAACAAACAAACTAGTAATGCCTAGGACAATGCGGCAGAGGGAGAGAATTTGCATTAGCCTTTCAACTTCACGCGTACCCAGGCATCCTTGGGGAAGAAAACAAAGAGAGACCAGCAGAGGTCATCCTGCTGCCAAACTCAACCAGCCTCAGCTCCTGCCGAGCTCCCCCGGCTCCACACATTCTGGATGCGGGGGGGGG